>CANSZD010003814.1:487500-795204 GCA_947648045.1 Beta corolliflora
AGGATTACGCATCCTGTCAGATGAACAATACTCTTATAAATAGCCAGATGGTACTATTCTGCAGGTACACTCTAAACACTACTTTCTCTCTCTCTCTAAATCCTTTTCGGACATATACTGACTTGAGCGTCGGAGGGGGTTTCCTCGTATCCCCCCTTAGGGTACTTTATGTTTGTTCTCTTGCAGATTTCCAGTCACGAACGCCCACTCATTTATTGACGGACATCTCTAAGTCCGCCACCGTTTCAACACCGAAACAACTTGGCGCTAGAAGGAGGGGCCTCCCATCTCTGTGACGCAGTCATGGATAAGACTGGTAACTCAAGTCGCGGTCCACCAGGATTTGAAGTCGGCCAAGGGACTTCTCAACCTGTTATCACCGGACCTATCGGTGCACCGCAATTCCACCCTAATGTGCCCGAGAGCAACAACGACCAGTGTACTCCTGAGAACAATGTAACTCAGGTGAACACTGGTGGCGTTCCATTCAATTTGGCTCAGTTAAGTCAATTCTCTCCTGAACAACTGCAAACCGTATAGTCCTTCATCCAAATGTTATCGGGCACTCCTCAGCCTAATAACACTTCTGCTCCTAATGCTAGAGGCATTCAACACCGTAAACGATCACTGGCTAAGGCCGGTAGAAATTGTAACGCCTCGACTTTCATACATCCTTATCAAGTTAATTAATCAGGATTAACAGCGGAAGACTTAGCTTAGTCGGCGCGTCACCGCCGTACTTTCCACTAGGGAAAATACAAGGCGACATTTAACATTAACTTACAGGGACATTACTTTGATTCTCCACTCTTTGAAGAAACACTTTAATAATAAATTAATATTTTCTAAAAATTTCGGTAGAATTTCTTTTGTAAATTGGACAACCCAAAATGGGAAAAACGTTTAAGAAACCTGTTACAAATAAAATATACCAAATCCAGAACTCAACGCTTTCGCGGAGCAGCAGCTAAAGAGAATCAGGAGCACTATTGCTCATCCATAACTAGAAATAAAACTAAACCATTACTTATTATCTAATACAAAGTGGAACGTCCTCGCCTCAAAAGAAACGTAAAACAGTCATAGCTGAACTCTTAGCACGTAACTGCTTCTATCTTGGAAAAGATGCTCCAGAACTTGAACTCGAAACTATTGTAACACTCGCCACCCACCAAGTGATTGGCCACGAGTAGTGACAAAACAAAACATTGACATACACATCAGCACAATGCTGAGTACTAACCCATAAAACATTCTTAAAACATGCTTTGGTGTCTACGACTCTCACGAAATCAACATGTTCACATCGTTCATAACCGCATCACAACGACATAGCAACATTCACATTATTCATCATGTTTCATGACTTTTAAGTGCTTTAAGAAATCATAGCAGAGTCGTAACATCACCATAGTTCTTTCATATCAAGCAGAAAACATACGTTCATATCACTAAAAATTTATAGAACATATAGTTTGAATCATATAGGGGATCATAAATCATTATCATCTTCCATTAACATAATCATTGTCAGAAAACTTTCATAATCATATCATAAACTTCATCATTGTCTTTCCTTCTTACTTAAATCATACTGGTAGCTTGGCAAGTATAACGGAAGGAAAGTCTTCCCATAACTTACAGAAATGCGGCCACAACATAGGTGACACTTTCGATGCCCAATCATTAACCAGAAAGGCGGTCACAACAGAAGTGACACTTGCGGTGCCCACGGAATACTGCCAAGAACCGTCGTTCACTTAAACTTTATTATGTTTCGTATCATAATCACATTACATAATCATAATCGCAATCATAATCATACTTTCGTAACATCAAAGTCATCATACTGCATAGCATTAAATCATAAAATCACCTACATAATAAATATTTCATTTCATATCATAAGTTTCATCATTATCTTTTCATTTTACTTCATCATCTTGGTAACTTGGCAAGTATATATCAGAAAGGACTTTGCCCACATTTTTAACATGGTAACTGGCAAGTATAGACATGTGGGACATCTCCCACCATGTGATGATCCTCAAGGAGCACTCTCCCTTGTTGGATACACCACCATGCGATGATCCTCAAGGAGCACTCTCCCTTGTTGGATACACCGCTCGCACCACAATAGAGTAGGAACATAACTTGCGGTACCCCTCAAGGAGCACTCTCCCTTGTTGGGTGTACGGCGGGTGCGAAGGTACGTGCACGACCATAAAGTAGATAAACATAACATTATACTGCCAGAACCTCTTTCACTTTTATTTATCATGTTTTGTTTGTTTAGCATTCATCGGCATAAGCCATAGATCTTTCGTGAATCATACTTGAACATCAATAACTCATAAGATCATCATTTACGAAACTCATTCGAAAACAAAATTAAGTATCCCACAATCCATATAGAGAATCACATCACAAAATCCTTAACATAATTATAAACATCATTTCACAAACACATTTCGAAGGGGACCGTGGGTGTTAGCAATAGATGTTACTTTCTATAATGATCATAACGTCAATTTTACATAATCGGAAATTGTACGCATATCTCATACCTTTAAGTACTTTTAAGAATAACAACAAAAACATATCAGAAGCATAGCAGAAACATGGCAGTCTTTTCGTATCTCATATCGTTTAAGAGTCATTCATACTTTCAGATGGTTTCAGAATTAAAAGGTATACTTTAACATATTCAGAATACATGAACATATATCATAGCAAACATTTCATACTTCGTCATTCACAAGAACAAGAGTCATCTTTTCACACTTTCCGATCCTTTATAAGACAGGAAGTACTATTCCATACTACATCCATATAATAAGCTTATTAATGATATAGGTCACATATCCGACTATCGTCATTAAACATCATTCAACTCTATATAGCTCTCACGATAGTCTAGTGATATACTTTCTTAGCTTTCCAACTTACTAAAATATAATAATAAACCTGATGTAGTTAACAAATGTACTTTAAATGTCATATAATACCAAGATTGTTTGAAAGTCAATATATTATCTCAATTCTAAACATAGTAAGGCTAAAAATAGCTATTCAAAACACTTCCCATGACCTTCAAGTTCATAAACATAATGAGACATGAGACATGAACAAATTAAGTAAGATTGGCATTCTTCATCATCTTAATTCATCTTCAAACTCATACATCATTTCAACTTCGTGGACGAATACTTAACCATCATATTGAACGCATCAATCCATAAAGGTAATTAAGTGATTCACTAAAACTTCTTAACAAATATCTTAAGATTTCCTCATCACATAGTTGCCAATAATCTATCTTTAGTAATTATAACACACCATGAATTAGTCTAAATTCCATAAATAGTAAAATTTTAAGCCACCCAAAAACGTCATAACTAAGAAATATAAGTTTACTAAGAAGATAACAGAAGTTCACTTATCAATTTCATCAACTTAATCAGTTTCAACAAATCAACATAATCCACATCCAACTCCCATTTCCTCTAAAGACTGATATTAATCAAGTCTCACAGATTAATTCGAGTAATACCAAAAATTAGAATAATTGTAATACTTACAACAACTCAATCAACCAAGGCATCAACCCAACCTAATCTATACTCAACTCCAATCTCCTCAAGGATTAATATTTAACCAAGTCTTACAGATTTATTCAAGTAATACTAAAAATTAACATAGTTGTAATACTTACAATAACTCAGGATTTCAAAACATCAACAATAAATAACCAAATTTCAGAATTCATATCTTCAATAATAACCTCTAACATAAGAAGAATAAAAGAGAGGAAGAAGGGGGTGTAGTACCAAGCTAAGGCATCAACACAAGGAAAAAGATGAAGGCAACAACACCACCGTGCAGCGGCGGCGAGCACAGGCGAGAGACAGAGCATCGACGAGGCCAGCAGCAACACAGCACGCAGCAACAGTAGCTCCGTGGCGGCACGGGAGCAGCAGCACCGTGCGAGGGGGGGCTACCGACGCAGGTCGCCGGCGAGAGGAGGAGGGAGGAAGATGACGGAGTGAGCGAAAGAGAAGGGTGAGGCCGTGAGGGGTTTGGGCTTTGGGGTTTCTCACGGGGAGGAGAGAGAGAAATGGGGTTTGGGGTGTTTGGGTGAGAATATAACAAGAGAGAGAAAGAATTAAAAATTCATTTGCTTATTTTAAAATCCAAAAATATATTATTCTTATCTTTATAAAAAAATTGAATTAATAAACACATTACAACATTTTAATTTAAAACTCATACTCCAAATAAAATAAGAGTTTTTCAGAATATAATTAACTTTAATAATTATAATTGACGCTTAAATAAAATAGGCTTAAGAATCGGGGTATTACAGAAATGTTGACGGTACGCCATTAAGGAGGATGCGTACGTTTACTCAAGAGGGACGCCAGATGGAGAGACAAATTGATGATCCAGAATATGAGGAAGCTATCTTGGAAACCGAGGATCTTAATAATTCAGAAGATGAGAATCAAAGTCGCTCCTACCGAGAGTACAGTACCAATGGTGCTAGTTGGCGGACACTTGTTAATCAAGCCCAAACTCTCTCCATTCGTGCCAGAAATTCTGAATCACCCGATGCCGAGAATCAAAATGCCATCATGCAAATATGACGGCAGCTCAGATCCCGACGATCATGTCGCAGCCTATGAGGGGCACATGTATCTGTACACATAAGTGGATGCTATCTGGTGCAAGGTGTTCCCGTCCACTCTCACTGGCATAGCTCAGACTTGGTTTAAGAGTCTCAAACTTGGTAATGTATCCAGTTTCTCTCAGCTTTCATCTATGTTCAGTACTCACTTTGTGAGCAATAGGCGCCGTGAGCGTACTACTGGGGAACTATTGTCAATCATACAAGGAGAAGCAGAATCTCTCTGGGATTACATTGGACGCTTCAATGTTGAGGCCGTATCCATTCCTAGGTTGCAGCAGGATGTAACGGTCCTAGCCTTGATGACGGGACTGAGAGAAGGATCTGCATTCAGGAGCTATCTCGGCCGAAAGACTTTCACGTCACTAGGGCCAGTGCTTCGAAAAGCAGACGATTTCATAAGAGGAGAAGAATTTGACAAGGCAGCTATTAGCAATCAGTATCATGAGTCCGATAAGAAAAAAGAGGACAAGTCACGGAAGGACAAGGGTCGCGACAGTGATCGTGGCCGAGATGAAAGGAAGGAATTCAACATGGTCAAAAAAGGCAATGACTGAGAGCGTAGTGACCGAGAGAGAGGTGAACGCAAAGATAAGTTTGATGCGTACACCCAGCTCACGACTTCCAGGGCACAAATATTCACCATGAACAAGGAAATTGATAAATGGCAACGGCTAAGAAAGATGTTTCACAAGGACCGTGACAAGACTAAGTGGTGTTATTTCCATGAAGATCACGGCCACGTAACCGAGGATTGCAGGCATTTGAAGGATAATTTGGAAGATCTTATTCGCAGAGGATATTTGACTCAATACAAAGTTCAGACAAATGAAGGTGACTTGGTAAAGTCTAGGGATCAGAATGTCCAGTCTCGAATAGGAGATATTCATGTGATTAGTGGCGGCCCAATTCATGGCGGAAGTGTCAGTGGGGCAAAGGCTAGCTTGAAGGAGTTCCGGCATCAGGTAAATTTCAATGAGAGTTGCCATTGGAAGAAGCCACCAGCCATGTCGGCCATGTCATTCTCGGTAGAAGATGCAAAGCATGTGATATACCCCCATGATGATCCACTGGTGGTCACTCTGAAAGTGGCAAACTGTTTGATTCACAGAATCTTAGTAGATGGAGGAAGTTCTGCCAACATCCTATTTCTTTCAATTTTTGAGAAGTTGATGATTGGACGAGAGCATTTGCAGCCGGTACGTTACCCGGTGATAGGGTTCACTGGGGCGTCGGCAATTCCTAAAGAAATTATAAAGCTTCCAGTTAGAGTTGGCGAGAACGATAACGCCAGGGATATAATGGCGGAATTCCTTGTAGTGGACGTACCAGGAGCGTACAATGCCATAGTAGGAAGACCACTCATTCATGACGTTCAAGGAGTAGTATCCACCTATCATCTAACTAACAATGTTGTACGTATCCAACTAGGGTACGACGACAAAGATCAGAGGAAATCAAGAGACAGCTGAGTCGTGCTACTTAACGGCTTTGAAATAGCCGGCACGAAGGATCCCTGTAGAAGATTTGAGTCCGCCAACAAGAAAAGATAAAAGAGCTAAAAAGAAAGCAATGGCAAAGGAGGAACAGTCAGAGAGAAAAAATGAAGACGCCATGGAAATAACCATGGAAGAGCTGGAAACTCGGCCAGATGACTTACCAAGGCCCAAACCTGACGGTGAGTCTAAGCAAGAAATGTTGACTAACGACCCATAAAGGATGGTGGCTGTCGGAACGGACATGGACCCAAAGGTCAGGATCAACCAGGTGACTCTCCTACGAGAAACCGCTGACGTATTCGCGTTCTCTGCGGATGAGATGCCGGGGATCGACCTGATCGTGATGGTTCATCGTTTGAATGTTTACAGCGCTATCCGTCCCGTCAAGCAGAAGAAAAGGAATTTTTCGGCCGAGAAGAACAAGGCCATCAAAGAAGAAGTTGATAAGTTGCTAGCGGCTGATTTTATTGAGGCCTGTGATTACCCAGAATTGCTGGCGAATGTCGTTATGGTGAAAAAAGTAAATCGCCAATGGCGGATGTGTATATATTTTGACAGATCTTAATAGAGCCTGTCCGAAAGATTGCTATCCGCTGCCAAGGATAGATCAGCTGGTGGACTCTACTAGCGGCCATGCGCTACTGAGTTTCATGGACGCATTCTCAGGGTATCATCAAATCAGCCTCCTTGAGGCCGACAGAAAGAAAGTTGCCTTTATCACAGACTGTGGAGTTTATAACTACAAAGCAATGCCTTTTGGCTTGAGGAATGCTGGAACCACATATCAGAAATTGGTCGATAAAGTGTTCGCGGACCAGAAGGGGAGAAACATAGAAGTATATGTTGACGATTCAATTGTCAAGAGCAAGACATACCGTGAACACATTGATGACCTAAAGGAGACTTTCAGCACTCTGAGAAAGTACAAGATGAAACTCAACCCAAAGAAGTGCGTTTTTGGTGTAAGAGCAGGGAAATTTCTCGGATTCATGGTCAGTAAGAGAGGAATTGATGCCAACCCGGACAAGGTTCGTGCAATCATGGACTTGCCGGAACCAAAAGGTGTCAAAGATATACAAAGGTTAACAGGAAGGATGGCTGTGTTAACCCGTTTCATTTCAAAGTCGGCCGATAAAGCCCTACCTTTTTTGTCACTGTTAAGAGGAAATAAAAAGTTTGAATGGGGAAAAGAACAGAGCAAAGCTTTCATCGCGGTCAAGAAACATTTGAAAACTCTTCCTACCATTTCTCGACCAGATACAAGAGATATTCTGCAATTATACATCTCGGCCTCGCCAAAAACTGTCGCGGCCGTATTGTTGGTGGAGAAAGAGAAGAGGCAACAACCAATATATTTTGTGAGTCATCCTGAATGGACCGGAAAGCCGCTATCAACTGGTCGAGAAGATGGCGTTGACAGTGATAATCTCTGCAAGAAAGCTCAGGCCATATTTTGACTGCCATCCCATCCATGTCCTAACGAATCAGCCTCTGGAGAAAGCATTACAAAAGATGGATAGTTCAGACCGCCTTCTAAAGTGGGCAGTTGAGTTGTCAGAGTACGACATCCAGTACAAGCCTAGAATCGCGATAAAAGTGCAAGCGTTGGCGGACTTTATCGTAGAGGCATCTTATGAAGAAGAGGAGCAGGTCGAAAAGGAAACATGGATGTTGGAAGTAGACGGCTCGTCAGCCGTGAGCGGATCAGGGGCTGGCATTGTAATGACTAGCCCGGAAGGAAATGTTTTTGTGTACGCCATCAAGTTTACCTTTCCGACATCAAATAATGAAGCGGAGTATGAAGTTGTGATTGCTGGATTGAGAATGTGTATAGCTGCTGGGGCTAAGAGCGTATATCTTTGAAAAAGGACTTGCAACTCATCAATTTTCCTTTGAGTTAAGTCAATTGTTACATTTTAACTTGAAATAGAACTAAATCTAAATTGGGTGTAGATGTGGATTTGATATTTGTCACAACAGAGCACAAGTTTTCATCAACAAATCAAATTTTCCTTTTAGATTAAAAACATAGCTTCAAACCCTCAAAAAAGAGAGATTAAACCCAATACAGGTAGATAAAACTCAAGGTGAGTAAATATAACTCAATAATTGGGTTAAAAAAAACTCTCCACTAGAGAGAATTGAGATTGATTGTATACATGAGACAAAAACAAGAAAATAAGGGCATACTATCAACCAAAATTGGTGGTAGTCCCTAGGCCCACAAAGAAAATTAGGTTTTGAGGGAGGAAGAAAGAAAAGAGAGAAAAATGGAGCAGTTATAAATAAAGGTAGATCTATGTAGGTGTCTGAGTGGCGCATGCCCCCACCAAAAAAAAATATTTCTTTATTTAATTTAGTTATACAGATTTAGTTATCGTTTAAAAAAACTTTTGCGTGTCTGTTATAAAAACTATTAACTCTACTTTAGTGGTCATTGCAGTCCACATTAGGACCTTTTTCATTTCGTTGTTCTCTTCACCTATACTAATCTAAACTGAACTTATTACTTAGACTTGATCAGCCCTGATTTTATCTTAGATTTACACCTTATTAGAATGCACCCTTAATCTTTTTTTCCTGTTACTTTCTTCTGTTCAAATGAGCATCAGCCTTGATCTTCTTTTTTTAGTTTATTATACTTTATTTTTAGAATATACCCATGTTCTATTTTTTTTCCCTTCATTATTTTAAGGATTCTCATCCTTAATATTTTTATGACCAAATTAAATCTATATATATTATTAATAGATAATTATTTTAATGGTTAAATACATTACTAACAACAATCTCTTCCTTTATCAGCAAATTTAACATTAATATTTTGTCTTAAATGTATATTATCTTCTTATTAATATTGTTAATAGATGATTAATTTCATGGTTGCATTACGTGTTTGAGAGCGTGGAGGCCAAATGGAGAGAGTATTAAAATTGTAATATTATACTAATATTATACTTTAAGATGATAACACTAAATGTTATTTGGTCTAGTGGTTAAAACTTTAGTATATGTTCTTGAGGTCTCGGGATCAAACCCTATGCTATGCAATTTCTAATTTTTTTATTATTGTGGATTACATGGAGTAAAACTCACTCAGGGAGAGCGCCACATGGCACCGTTCCTTGTTTAGGCACGCCTTTTAATATATTAGTATATATTTTTTTTTATTTGCCCCCACCAATATATAAGTAAGTAAAAAGCTTGACAATATGCTAATTTGAGATATCATTCATACAATCATAAGAAGGCACAACATGAAAAATAACATCCACGCTATAAAATACTACTAATATTCTTTTTTTACGGGTACACAATAATATAGCTATTTGTTGGCAACATGGCCTATTCCAACAACTAAATCTTTCCTTTATACCAGTGTTAGTCCAGAAAGATAAACAACAAAGTGATACAATGCCTCTATTCAACAATATAACATATTCCTTGGTAGAGGTGTCAATTCAGTTCAACAGTTCAGTTATGGTTATAACCAAACAGTTCAGTTGATATCAGTTCAGTTTGTACCAGTTGGAAAAATTAACGATTCGGTTGATTCGCTTAACAAATTTTTCAGTTCAGTTTAATTCAGTTTTTTTCCTTTCCATTTTCAGTTCAGTTCAGTGGCAGTTTAAATCAGTTTTATCCGAACAGTTAAACCAACCAACGGTTGACATAGCAGTTAAAATTTGTTGCGGTTATTTTCAGTTTCGTTTCGGTTAATTTCAGTTATTAACGAGAACCACATAACTTCATCGGTAATCGCATTGGTTCGGGTAGAATCTAATCACACTCTTGTATTTGTTCGGGAAAAATTGAGCTTCATGTCGGGTTTTGGCCATATGTTTTTTCGGGTCCGGTTAAAAATTAATGCGACAAATAAGTGTTGTCGGCACTTCCGCAATTGCCTCGAAAAAAATAGTTGTACTTCATAAAAACTTGTATGAAAGTGACATTGGTAAAAGTGTATTTTATTACTGATATATATGATTTGGAATAAGACAAATTTATATAAGTCGATATTCAAACTTTTAGTTGTATGCAAATCATATCATATTTGATTTAAAAAGGACGTCTCATATCAATATAAATTATTATAAACTTCCTCAAAAGACGAGTTAGACATTTTAAAAAAGTTGATTATATTAATGTCTTACTTTAACTATAAGGGCTTACTATAAGTCTATAACGATACTAGTCATTGAGGCTGAAAAACATATAATCGACGTAAAATAAGTTAATATTATATCAGATCAAGGTATCTATGTGTGACAGTAAAGTAATTGAAAATCACTTTGCTTAATTTAAAGTAAGATTAAGTTGTATCCATTTTGATTTTAAAACATAATATTTGAGTGAACCAAATTGATATTGGATTACAACGAATCTCGAACTACAACGATTAAAGAATGTGAGAACCAAATGGATTGAACTTGTCACTAATTAGATTAAACTAGTCACTATATTACAAAGATGGTTTGTTCTCTTCTTAATATTGTCCAGTTTAAAATTAAGAGTATCTTTGTCTCTTACAAGTTACAAGACCAATTGATTGAACATAACATTGCTCCATGCCTCCATTACGATATCGAAAATAATATTGAAGTGAAACAAGTTATTATAAGGTTATTAGATATTGTATCAATGTGAAACGATAACATAAATGAAGATAAGAACACTCCAATGTAGTTAATCGTTTATAAGTTACAATTATTTTAAACTTCAAATATCTAATTTAACTGAAACAAGTTGATACTAGATTATATAATGTATCAATGTAAGCTTACAATGTAACTGAAAAGGGCATTGATTTATCAAAATGAACCTTGCTTAAGCTTTATGTGTCGCAAATACAAAACATATTGCTAAAGCAAAACAAGTTGATAAGTAATGTAAAATAAGTTAACATTGGATTAGATCAAGATATGTATGTGAATCGATAAGTTAAATATAACAATACTCCATTATTTAAGTTAATCGTTAACAAGTTAGATTCAATTTGAAACTCATACATCTTAGCCAAACCAAAATAAATTGATATTAGATTAGATGAATGTTTCAACGTAATTAAGTCGGTAAAGTGATTGAAAATAACTGTGCTCCATTTAAAGTCAGATTAAGTTGTATCCATTTTTTATTTTAAAACATAATATTGGAGTGAAACAAATTGAAATTGGATTATTAAATCAATGTATCAATGCAAATTGATAAACTAAATCAAGATAAGTATACTCCATTAAAGTTAATTGTTAACAATTTATAATCATTTTTTTAACTCACTTATCTAAGCCAAACTGAAATACATTGATATTAGACTAAATGAATATATCAATATAAGCCGGTAAGATAATTGAAGATAATAGAGCTCCATTTTGAATTTGAAACATAATACTTCAGTTAGTATCGGATCATTAGATTATTGTATCAATGTGAATCGATAACCTAAATGAAGATAAAAACACTCTGATTTAGTATAAGATTAACAACCATAACACTCCCTTATCTTTATAAGTTATAAGATTATTTAAGTTAATTGTTTTTATGTTATAATATAGTTTAATACTAGTGTAGTATTTATGGTCTTCTCTTAACTTTGTATATATATGTGACTATAAAGAAACTATTTTATCAGTAGGCTTATATATGTTAGGACGATATAATAATATTGGAACCATTATAGCTAATACGTGAATGATTATTATTTAACAAGTACTTACTAGTTACTAGATAGTAACTTGTTAACAACCATATAGTAACTTAACACTTAGTCAGTTACTCCCTTGTCTTTATAAGTTATAAGATTATTTAAGTTAATTGTCTTCATGTTATACTATAGTTTAATACTAGTATAGTGTTTATAGTCTTCTCATAACTTTGTATATATATGTGACTATAAACAAACTATTTTATCAATAGGCTTAAATATTTTAGTACGATATAATAATATTGGAACTATTATAGCTAATACGCGATTGATTATTAATGAGTATCGATTCCTAATATGCTCTAATAGTATAACTAACGATAATAATAATGAGTATTATATATTAACTACGAATATACAATCGATTACAAGATTTATATATCATTTCATCAAAAGCTATCGATCATAATAAACATATGGCCTTAGAGCAATATAACTAGTATTAATTGAGCAAGTAATAGTGATTGTTGTACTATAATTCACGTAAATAAGAATAATCAAAATAAGAATAATTGACGTATATATCATTTCATCAAAAGCTATCGATCATAATAAACATATGGCCTTAGAGCAATATAACTAGTATTAATTGAGCAAGTAATAGTGATTGTTGTACCTCATTCATAATATAGCACATTAATATAAGTATATTGTTGTACTATAATTCACGTAAATAAGAATAATCAAAATATTAATTGAGCAAGTAATAGTTGTATAAGTAATGTTTCAAGAAATATAGTTTCATAAGTAATGACCTTAGAGCAATATAACTAGTATTAACTATTTACAGGTTGTATTTGTGCTTATTACCTTATAAAGATTCAATATAATTTTACAAGTATATATTTATATGATTGGTTTATTAGTTTTTATGATATGAATCTTTGTTATTCTCTAATTAATTGACGAGTTTGTATGGATCCTATTCCCCAAAGTCTTATAATTTTGGCGGAACTTGATTTGCAATAATAGCCCGCTCTAACTTTCCCCTCAAAAAAAAAAAAAAATTAATTGACGATAAATGAGACAGTGAGATAATCCAAAATTTATGATAATTCATGTAAACTATCCTAAGTGAAAAGCATAAAATTAAACCATCCAAAATTTTGGAAAATTCAAATTCCAATAAGCAAAGGCGGGAAGATCTCCATGTCATCGATCCATAACACCACAATCCATGTAAACCTGCTATATACAATCCCCACCTTTGATTAGCTTCATCATCAACGGTTCCCACATCCTTGTTCATTTTGGTACGACCCACCTCCTTCTTGAAAGTTCAAACCCTCCATTTCCACTACTCCTCCCATCTTCATCCCTTATATAAACCCCAATCTCCACCAGACATCATCATCCCTTATATAAACCCCAATCTCCACCAGACATCATCATCCCGCCACATTTCCAAACTCATATACTTCATCTCCTAAATCTCAATCTTCAGCTTCCCTCATTTTTTTTCCACTCTCTTTCCTCAATAATGAAATCAGCCCACGAACCGGTGGAGTAAGAATCCCCACTGATTCAGATCTGAAGAAGTGCCAGAAGAGCACCGAGCTTCTCATCAGAAAGCTTCCATTCCAGTTTAATTGAATTGATTTGGTTCTTTAGGGTTAGCATTTTGGAGAATCAATGGGGTAGTTTGATGATAATTGAAGATTTTCAAAATTAAAATTGTTGCAAATGTATTTTGTAGTTAAAAGTGTACAGTGATGCTTAAATATGAAATTAATGACAACTTTGTAAAACTAATGAATATGTCTCTTTTTATTAATATGTTCTGTGATTTTTTTTTTTTCAAGATTTATGTTTATTAGATAAAGTTTCAACTTGAACTGCAATCTGGTATTCTGTAGTTGAGATTAGTTTGAATTTGTTCTTTCTGTTTTTGTATGTTGATACTAATTTTGAGAGTTCCGGATTGTTGTGCTTCATGCATAATTTCATAAGCTTAGTTATGACTTAGTTGTGATTTCATTATTTGGTATGATAATCCAGCCAAGCTTTTCTACACTTTAGAATTGTGTTGAATGTTTTCGATGATATATCTAGTATGTATAGTAATAGACTTATAGTATGCCAAATTCTTTATTTGGAGCTGTAGAGAAGCAAACATTTAGTAAAATCAACTTTATTTGTAAAATGGAAATTAATGGTCTTTGTTTGGAGACTCTGTAGCGGAAATCCTATGATGAAGGAGAGATTATTTTATCCATTAGTGATTTCCATGATAAAAATGTCCCGATTAAATGTTTCCTCTCTTTATAAGTTTCTTTGGGGCATGTATAAAGTAATTGACAAAGAAGAATGGCATAGATGTATGACACTTAGGAGCTTATGATAATAATAATCATGATAAATTTACTAATTTTGTTGGGTTAAGTCGTCTAAATAGGTTGGTTTGAAAATTAGATCAAATCAAGCATATCTTATTTTATATGGTTCAACCAAATTCTAGTTGATTATAGACAAATCGGGTTGGATCGGGTATTTACTGGGTCTAGTTGGGTTTTTGTTAATAACTGGTTGGGTTACGGTTAGGTTTGGGTTTGAATGCAGGTCTGTGTGGTCAGGTCAGAATATGATTTTGCCGGGTGTCGGTCGAGTGCGGGTAATCCCGGAGTCATGTTTCGGTCGAGTACGGGACTGATTCTCACAGGTCGAACCAGGTTCAGGTCAGGTCAATATCAGGTTGACCCAGCGGTCAGATCTGTTTCAATGTGAGAGTATATCATAAAGTTGGGTAAAATGTAAGTTTGTTTTGGAATGTAAAATCAGTGAACTTGATATAGTTGGAAATTATCAAGAAATTAAGTTATATATGTCATAAATTCAAGTACTAATAAAAAAATTAGCATGATAAGATTTGTATGTGAATTGGAGTACTATCATGAATTTGGATAATATGTGAATTCTGTTAGGATATAGTTAAAAATCAGTTTAAAATAATTTCAGTTTAAATCGGTTTCAGTTCAGTTTCAGTTTGAATCAGTTCAGTTTCAGTTTGAATCAGTTTAGTTTCAGTTTGAATCAGTTCAGTTAATTCAGTTAAATATTCAGTTCAGTTCAGTTCAGTTGATCGATCAACTTTTCGGTTTTTCACAGTTATTTTCGATTCTGGTTTGTTTTGATTCGGTTGCGGTTCGGTTTTGGTTTTTATTTACGGTTTATTTCGGTTTCAATTAAGCATTTTTGGTTGATTTCGATTCTGATTACTCCCAGTTCAGTTTAATTCAGTTAAAATTTTAGTTTGTTCAGTTCAACCAGCAGTTTATTAACCAAACTGACAGCTCTATTCCTTGGTAACTCAAACTTGTGTCATTTGAAGCAGTCCAACGCCCCAAACCACAAAGGATGACAACACGTACCATTAGTTAAGCAAATTGTTTGATTGGATTTACTTTCACACCTAGTTCACTATTTATAATGTATTTCCAGTATTGCAACAATTTTTTTTTTTTTTTTTTTGAAAGGTAAGAAAAGAACATTAGGCTACCCTCCTCGCGAGGGGAATACCTAATGTGTCGGATACAAGAATGGAAGTAAGAGAAGAGTTATTACAAGGAGAAATATCGAAACTAGACATTACTAAATGCCCTACATTGGCTATCCAATCAGCAAGACGATTTGCTTCCCCGAACACATGTCGACTTGGCACGAGGCAAATTGAGTGAGCATCGCCTTACAATCGGCAATAATATTAGCAATCTTCCATGGAGTAGAACAAAGATTATTAATGGCGTTGATGACCAAGAGGTTATCCCCTTCAATGATTATGTTGTGAATACCCGAATGCAAAGCGATCTTGATTCCTTGATGTAATGCAGTGGCTTCGGCAATAAGAACAGAAGAGTGGCCAAGATTGAAGGCTTTGGCGTGAAGAAGCTGACCTTCATGATTACGGATGATGACACCGGCACCGCCTCCAAACCACGAACCGAACCATCAAAGTTTAACTTGAAGAATGAGTGAGGTGGAGGATCCTGTGCTACAAGAGTAGCCGAGGGAGGGGGTTAGGGGAAAGGGGTGGTGCTCCTCTAAGAGGAGAGCCAATAGCCGACAAGTATCAACTTGTAAGCGGCACTGCCATTCCTATGAGCAAATTTAGCTCGGTGAATGACACGTTGGGGGCACCACTTTTCATTGTTGAAAATAATAGAATTTCTCTCTTTCCAAATGCTCCAGAAAAGAAAGATGCATTTCGGCAAGGAATGCTTGCCTTTGAAATCCTGTAAGAAGTCTAAAGTGGAATGGAAGGACATTGGCGGGGAACACCAAGAAGTAATCTCCGCAAGTTGCCAAATACTTTGGGAATTTGGGCAATGGAAAAGCAGATGGTCAATATTTTCGGGTTGTGAATTACAACGAGGACAAAGATTCGTTGGCAAAATTTTTCTACTAAACATAGTAGCTCTCACAAAGAAGTGTCGTGGCAAATTTGCCAAATAAAAAGTTGTAATTTGGGAGGAATATTCAGCTTCCAAATCCATTTAAAAGGCCACGGAGGTCTTTTAGGCAAATCATGAGCTAACCAAGTAGCAGATTTTACTGAAAATTCACCACTTGAAGTAGGTCCCCAGATTGGTACATCAGGGATGTCATTGATTGTAAGGGGAATGCCTTTGATTTTGACAAGGAGGTGATGAGGCAAAATGGGAGCTAATTTGTTAATATCCCAAGTATGGTTTGTTGTGATGAAATGGGCTACTTTCAACTCTAGATCGATATTACTCCGATCTATTTTGAGTATATCACATAAATTATCCTGGCATACCCAGTTGTCAAGCCAAAAGAGAATTGAATGACCATTTCCGACTTTCCATCTAATGCCTTTCCTAAGAAGGTCACGTTGTGCTAGGATCTTTTTCCAGATATGAGAATCATTGGTTTTAGGAGAATACTCAAAGAAGGACTTATTTGATAGATATTTTTCTTTGATAAGGGTTGCCCAAAAGGTTTGTTTTTGAGATAGTAAGTTCCAACCAAGCTTAGCTAAGAAAGCTTTATTGAGCGGTAAAGTTCGTCTTAGTCCTAGTCCACCTTGAGACTTAGGAGAACAAATGGTAGTCCATGCTATAAGCGGGGTGCTATTTTTATCTTTGTTTTGTCGCCAGAAAAACTGACGATGCATTGAGTTAATAGTTTTGCAGATATCAGAGGGGATGAGAGCTGAGGAGCAAGTATAAGCTGGAAGAGCTTCTAGATTAGACTGAATCAGGGTATGACGGCCAGCTTTTGAGAGAAAGCCAGATTCCCAATGTTGAATCCTCTGGAGAGAATTAGCCAGGATATGACTGTAATCACTTTTTGTGGGATAATAGGAGCTAAAAAAGACTCCTAAATACCTACCAAGGCAAGACTTGGGGGTCATATTGAAGTAGCCCGGCAAGAGACGCTTTTCTAGCATTTGGGATGTTCTTTGACGGGACCAAAGCCGATTTGTGAAAGTTCACCAATTGACCAGACATGAGGCAGAAATCATCAAGTATACTTTTGAGCTTGTTGCAAGCTGTAGATGTAGCTTTGCAGAACACCAGACTATCATCGGCAAACATTAAACAAGGGATTTTGGAACCCCTCGGACAAATCTTAAAGCCCAACCCTGATTTAGGTTTGGCACTCTCAGTAATTAACTTTTGTATGAGAACATCCATACAGATAATAAACAGATACTGAGAAAGAGGATCTCCTTGACGGAGACCTCTTGAAGGCTTGAACCGATCGTGGTGCTACCATTAACTTTAAGGGAGTAAGAGAGCGTAGTAACACATTGTTTTACCCATTGAATCCATTTGGATGGAAAGCCCAATTTGATTAACGTTTGCCATAAAAAATCCCATTCAATGCGATCATAAGCTTTTTCCATATCGAGTTTAAGCGCACACCATCCTATTTTACTAGTGGACTTTTGGAAGGAGTTCAGAATCTCCTGAACAATAAGGATATTATCATGAATTGATCTGTCAGGAGTGAAAGCGTTTTGAAGCGGGCTAATATTTGTTTTGAGAATAGGACATAATCTTTGAACAAGTAGTTTAGAAATGGCTTTATAAATTGTATTAATTAAGCTTATTGGTCGAAAATGGTTAGGCGTTTCCGGAGAGCTTATTTTTGGGATAAGTGTAATGATCGTATGATTTAAAGACGGAGGTAAACAACCATGGTAAAAGAAACCATGAATAGCAAGACAGATTTGAGGGCCCACAATTGGCCAATACGCTTGAAAATTTTTTGCTCCAAATCCATCGGATCCTGGTGCTTTATGAGGATTCATTTCGAAAAAGACTGATTTAATGTCGTCATCCGTAAAAGGAGCTATGAGGTTAGCTGCATCTTCCTCGGTGACAAAAGGATTGATAAAGGAGAGATCAAGCTCCCGGCTTGAGATGGAAGAAGAAGTAAATCGTTCTTTAAAAGAATCAGTGAGAAGAGAATTGATGCCAGACGGCGAATCAACCCATTGATTAAGATCATTCTTTAGACGAAAGATGGTTGTGTTGACAGTTCTTTTTCGCATTTTGTTGTGGAAAAATCGTGAATTACGATCTCCTTGAGAAAGCCACTGCTTGCGACTAAACTTGCCCCAATTAGACTGGTCAAACAGAAGCAATTGTTCTCTTTGCCTAATGAGACGATTAATTCGTTGAACTAGGAAAGGGTTAAAAGGTTGAACCCATAATATCTGTTCTAAAGCAACAATTTTCTCACTATTTTCAGTTAATTTATTATTCGTGTGACCATATCGATGCTTTGCCCAATTCTTAAGATGGATCTTAATTTGCAAAAGTTTGTGCTGTATTCTAAAAAATCGCGAGCCACGGATGGAGTGAGCCCACACTTTTTTGACAATTTGATGCGATTGATGGTCAATTGTCCAAGCATTTTGAAACCGAAAACTGGGGGCTTTGGACACGACATTGAATTTGGAATCAAAGATAAGAGGAGCGTGGTCTGAAACAGTGAAGGCACCATAAGATGCTTGACAGTGCGGGAAGGCATCTAAAAAAGATAGACTGGCTATTGCACGGTCCAACCGTTCAAAAATGCACTGATTGTAAAGCACTTTTTTCCAAGAAAACGAATTTTGCAGCGAGGGGATATCTTGAGCATTAGCGTTAGAGAGTAGATTTGGTAGTCTTATTAATTGGTTGGGGGATAGCGGACGACCACCCAACTTGTCATCAAAAGATAGCATTTCATTAAAATCGCCAAGAGCAAGCCAAGGCAAAGTACAAGATTGAAAAAAAGTTGTTAAATATTGCCAAAACTCGGGTTTATCTTGCTCTTGAGTGGTCCATAAAGACCGGTAATTACAAATGATTGATTCAATGGCTTGAAAGTAACGTTCAAATGCGCACACCTATTCGTGGTGGAATGGCTAGTAACATCAATATTATTATTATTCCAAATTATCCAAAGACCACCACAATGATTAATAGGGTCAATAATTAATTTATTATCAAAATGTAAAGCTTTTAGAATTTTTTGACTATTTTGGTGCGAAGTCATAGTTTCAATAATGAACATGATGTCCGGTTTAAATTTGTTTCTTAGAAACACAAGCTCGGCAAGGGCTTCGGGTTTCTTGCCGCCTTGAATATTCCAACTAATGATCTTCATAAGAAAACTATTGTGACCAGATGGGTGCAAAGAGCACCAAAGGGCCATAGCGGATGATTAACATCCTGGTTCATAGAGGATTGAAACAATCCAAGCGGGATAAACAAGGAAAAGACGAGATGGTGCAATGCGAATAGCAAAACGAAATACATAAGTGAAAAACAAGAGCCGATCTAGCAAAAACAGTCGTCTCACAAAGGAAAACCTGGGCCAGCAGTAAAAGCCTGCAAATTAGAGTTTTTACTAAGTACCTGCAGCAAGAGCAAGAGTCATTAACGGGTGTGAAAACATCCCAATTCATTTGCGAGTGATGGAGCACTCGAGTCCATAGGATTTTGGAAACCCAATCCATATAAGAATCCGAAAAAAGCACTAAGTTGCCATACGGGATGTTTAACATCCGATTCTTTGGGGGTTGAAACAACTTTTTATGTGAGGTAATCACGATAGAATTCATAGCAAGTGTCAAGCACTTGGTTCCATAGCGAGTGTGAAACACTCGATTCCAGGGGTTGTTAACCCATATAACAGTGTTAGATTCGATACAAAAACAAAGTAGTGGCAAGAAAACAAAACTACACCGGGGAACATAGTGAGCAAAGTAAAAATACATCTCAATTGCTATTTTAGTTACATAAGCTTGGCCATCAAAATGAACCAAACAATTCCATGCAATTGTAAAGCGGTGGCGTTGTGTCCAAGTTCTCTTACTTATAGTAAGATCAACACCTGCAAGTTTATAATGTTGAAAACATTTCCTAGGAAAGATGTACCATGTTAGAATCCAAATCCACCGAAAAACTAGACCACATGATACAATATTGATGGTGAGAAACCCAAAGAAACTATGGTGAAACACCCACTGAGAGGTTATAGGTCCAAGGACTCTGCTACAAACGAAGCAAAGTTATAATCTTTCATAGGTAATAAACCTTTTCTGGGTAGGACTTAGAGAGAAATAGCCCCCATGGACAATAAGAAAAGCACTGACGGAAAAAAACAATCAATTTCATAGAGGCAGGAATCAAAGGGAGGTTTAAACCATAGTGGGTTTCAATTACAGAAGATAAATTACAGTACAAAACAAGGTAATACCACAAGTAAACAAGTGAGCAGTGGGGAGATAAAACTACAGTACCATTAGATATGACTAATTTAAAACCATAGCGGGAGCGATGAAAGTTGAAATCACAAGCAACATGTAAGGTCAACTCACTATAGTTTTTACCTATCCTACAAAATACTTAGCTGGAAACTGCCCAAATTAAAAATTAAAAAATTAAATATAAAATGAAGAAGAACAAGAGAAGGAAAAGATGTCATTGAATTTCATTTGCATTATGAAATTGTGAGTGTAATTTCTATACGCAAGCTAGACGTGCTAAACCTCATCTAAATCTCATCAATTATTCTACTTTAATCTTCATCGACTTTCGTACAAATATTTAATGACCCGATATTTTATTAAGTCTTTCATTTAATTTAAACTATCACTCCTACTATAGTATCTTTAGTATCGGTATATCTCTATTATTCGTACAAAACCCTAGTCGTTTCCTCTCCTCTCTCCCTCTCCAATTCTCTTTCTAGGGTTTTTAATTTTCATGGCCTATTTGGTCGAAAATAGTCTAATTTCTTCGGAAATTAGACTATTTCCGACCCTTTTCCTTAGATTTTAGTTTTTTTAGTGTTATTATTTTCTTTATTGCTTTCTTCTATTCAGTTTTCTCCATCTGTGAGAGTTTGTGTCCTCTTTTTGGTGGTTGTTTCTCATCTTTGTATGAGTTTTCTTATTTTCATGGTGTCAATAATTTGGAAGATGGTCTGGATCCATAAAGGTTTAGGTTTTTTCAACAATTCGTCATTGGAAACAATTATATCACAGAATCAGATTGTGAAGGTCTCTACTTGGAAAGATGCAAAGACATCGAAGTACACTGCTCGCGTCAAGCTTGAAGCGGTGGAGTTGGAGCTGTGCTCGAGTATGCTTAAAATTAATTGGTTCCATTGTGAAAATTGTTGCAATTTGCTAAATCTGTATTTTTCAGATCTTAATTATCATTGTATGTGCCGCTTGGCTTATTATTAATGATATATTTTCTTCCCGTAAAAAAAAAAATTTGTATATGACTTATGTCAAACATGGATAACAATATATAGAACATAAATGAAAATATAAATATAAAAAAAAAGTTCCACCAAAACGAAATTTGTTTAAAAGAAATAGAGAAATGTTATTTGTAGCCCTTAGGGCTACATATAAGCATTAAATACATTTCCTGAAATAGTATTATTTGAAGAATTAATGACACAATCACACGTCAATCGATATAACTAATGCTTATTTATTGTTTAATATTTCCATTTTAACTTCCCATAATATTATGGCTATTATTGGTAAATTTTAAGAATTATACAATCTCAAGGACTATTTAAGGTTATTATTGTATTAGTGGCCCCATAATCCATAGATTTAAGTTCAGTTTCTGCTGTCAATTATGAGTATTTGTATCTAACTAATTAAGGTTATGAATTTTCGGGATGTTACATAAACCTCCATTAAAACTAATTAAATATTATATCTACTCATCCGTGCGGGGAGGTCATGTTGACCCAATCACATATATCTTTGGGAAATGTTATATGTAGCCCTTAAGGCTACATATCAGAAGTTAAAAATGAAAATATTGAGCAATAAATAAGCATTAATTATATTTAATATTAGATCACTTATCTATCACTTTTATTATTTATTATCAACCACTAAAATAAACTCATAATGAGAGAAGATTTTGATTTTTACATTTATCACTCACATGAGAATTGTGAAATTGTGTGATCCTTTTCTAAGATATTAATACATGATAATCCTGTTTCCTGAAAACATAATCCTTTCGGAAAATTGACCTCGCAAGAAAATTTTGGTTACCATTTAACTATAATGGATTATATATTAGTTAAAAAGATTACATTAAAATGTATTCATATTTCATATAAGGATTGATTTGATGGGAACCTAATGCAATGTTATTAACGAGAGGGCATAAAGGTAGCAATCGGACCAAAATTTAATCGTAACGACCTCATTGAAATAGATGAAATTTGCTCGATCGTTTGAAAGCATGTAGGGTTGTGCACAAGTCCAAAACCGAACAGGGATCGGAACAAGACCCGGAATGTGGAAATTTCATGGACTGAAATCGGACCGGAATATAAATTAGATACATTAAAATTGAATAATCCTAAAGGCAACATGTGTGCTCAACATATATGAATGAAGATTAAGTTTTAAATTTTCTAACTTTTTTACTCTTAAACTTTTTTGCTATTGAAATAACACAAATTCTGGTCCACTGAGAGGAAATTTTTTGGTTTGACTCGAACATAATCGAAACTCGGAATCGGTGTATGGACTGGGGAACATAACATAATTCACCAGTCCGGTCCGGTTCCAATCCTCATCCTAGTCCCTGTTTGCACACCCCTAAAAGCAGAATAGCTAAAGGATGTTGTTGCAAATAACACTAAATGATAACACTGTAGAAACGCAATACATGCCATTGTGATTTGTGAATGATAATATTGTTGATAAGTATTGCAATTTGATCAATTTACCTAGGGTCACACTCCGGTTCTGCGATCGACAAAGGAATCAATTGGATGATGTAATAACTAAGAACTGTAGGATGTCGGATATGACTTGTAATGTAGCTAGGGTTTTCCCTACTCCCCCTAGTTATTGTAGTACTTAATATATTGAGGATTATAACAAACTCTTTTAATTTATGATGATGCTTTGTTTAAGCAAAAAAAAACACTAAATGACAATTGGGTGCAACTAAAATGCTCACAAATGTGGTTCTCAAGTGGAGGGACCAAAAATCTTTTTTTAGTAATTTCGTTTTGAAAATTGCGGTTCATTAATAAGGTTAGGTGCTTTTACAAAAGTATTATTCGTTTTGGTATTTTTATTACTTCCTCCGTTTCATAATACTCGCTACACTTTCCATTGTGGGAAGTTTCACATTACTTGCTACACTTCCTTTTTGGGCAATAAACTCTCTCTATCTCTCTCCTCTCACATGGGTCTCTTTTCTTTTTACTCTCTACCTCTCTCTTCTCCAAAAATTGCCTAGGAGTCCGTGAATTGAGAAGTGTAGCAAGTAAAATGAAACGGAGAAAATATTAAGATTTACTAATCATGTTGTTAATGATGAAACAACATCAAATTCTAATCAGAAAATCTGAAAAAGCAATTTATAAAGGTCCATATATATTGTACAAACATAATCAACTTTCATTCCATACTTCTTAATATATATTCGATCAATTATTCATGACAATATATAAGACATAGAAATATTGAAAATACATACTCCATATGAGTAACAAAGATAATGTGATGGCCAGACGAATGACCATCATTCAACCATTAAGGCGTAACATAGAAAATAATACCAACACTACAAAAACTATTATTTGGCAACATGCCTTCTTCCAATTAAAACGTACAAAGTATATAACAATATTAGACTGAAAATTTATACCTCCTCCGTTATAAAATAAAGAAGCGCTTCTCTCTTTTATATGAGAGCTTTTTGAGAGAAGCGTTTCATTTATTTCAAAATAGAGGAAGTATATAGAAATCAATACAACACCTTTGTCCAACGTAACCACACACTGATGCACTTGTGTAATTGGTTAGTGGGAGCAGTCCATTCCCCACCACACAGGAGCACAACACCAACCAGAAATCACCCCGCTACATACCGTTCCAGCGCAACATGGATATGTATTAGCACTGCATTCATAACCTTTCACGGTGCACCACTGCCCTGATGCTAAATCTGCAAAATTACAAGGTACAGTATTAATTTAGGAAAATAATATACAAGATCCTAAAATCTAAGCTTTACTAAAAGCTAAATATAGACACGTTAGGCATTTGATAAACTCACCAATCGATCGGTTATCCTTTATCATCCAAAAATATATTCAATGCATACTGGACATATTAGTCTTTAAGCTATATAATATTGCTATATGCCTATATCACCAAGTATTAGTATTTGTTCAGTTGTTCTTGTAGTAACTAGTAAAGTTTGTATCTCACAACATCAAAGGTAGTGAGATCAAACCTCACTAGAGGCACTTTGGGGGTGGGATTCTCTTACCATCCTCCCACTACGGATTCCAAAAGGATGTTGCCTGTGTAGATATTAAATTAAGGGAGGTATAAAGTATCATTACCTGATACCATGAAAATGAGCAGTATCACACAAACTAATGGCTTCAGATTCTTGAGGCACACCATTCTGATAAGTGATAATCAACTACTTTGAACAAATGAATATTGAAGACTCGCTGTTGGCTTTCCATACACATCTTCTCTATTTATAATGTCTTTCCAGCATTCCAGTACTATAACTTGTAAAGGTCAACTCGTTATTATTTTTACCAATCCTGCAGTAAGCATAGCTGGAAACGGCCCTAAATTAAAACTTAAACAATCATACGAGTATAAAATTTCAGGAAGATGCTTTAGGCCCTGTTCTTTTGAACTTATTTTGGCTGAACTGAACTGAACTTATTTTTGCTGAACTGAACTTATTTTTGCTAAAGAAAAATAAATAATAAATAATAATAATAATAATAATAAATAATAAATAATAATAATAATAATAAATAATAAATAATAAATAATAAATAATAAATAATAAATAATAAATAATAAATAATAAATAATAAATAATAAATAATAAATAAATAATAATAATAATAATAATAATAATAAATAATAAATAATAAATAATAAATAATAAACAATAAATAATAAATAATAAATAATAATAAATAATAAATAATAATAATAACAAATAATAATAATAATAATAATAATAAAAAATAATAATAAATAATAAATAATATTAATAATAATAAATAATAAATAATAATAATAAATAATAAATAATAAATAATAAATAATAAATAATAAATAATAAATAATAAATAATAAATAATAAATAATAAATAATAAATAATAAATAATAAATAATAATAATAACAAATAATAATAATAAATAATATTAATAATAAATAATAATAAATAATAATAATAATAATAAATAATAAATAATAAATAATAAATAATAAATAATAATAATAATAATAAATAATAAATAATAAATAATAATAATAATAAATAATAATAAATAATAAATAATAATAATAACAAATAATAATAATAATAATAATAAATAATAAATAATAAATAATAAATAATAAATAATAAATAATAAATAATAAATAATAAATAATAAAAATAATAAATAATAAATAATAAATAATAATAATAATAAATAATAAATAATAATAATAACAAATAATAATAATAATAATAAATAATAAATAATAAATAATAAATAATAAATAATAAATAATAAATAATAAATAATAAATAATAAATAATAAATAATAAATAATAAATAATAAATAATAATAACAAATAATAATAATAAAAATCATAATAAATAATAATAAATAATAAATAATAAATAATAAATAATAAATGATAAATAATAAATAATAATAATAATAATAAATAATAAATAATAATAAATAATAAATAATAATAAATAATAATAATAACAAATAATAATAATAATAATAATAAATAATAATAATAAATAATAAATAATAATAATAAATAATAATAATAAATAATAAATAATAAATAATAAATAATAAATAATAAATAATAAATAATAAATAATAAATAATAAATAAATAATAAATAATAATTAATAAATAATAAATAATAAATAATAATAATAAATAATAATAATAATAAATAATAAATAGTAAATAATAAATAATAATAAATAAATAATAATAATAATAAATAATAATAAATAATAATAATAATAATAATAATAATAATAATAATAAATAAATAAATAAAATATTAAAATAAAAAAATAAAATAAAATATAAAAATATAAAAATATATAAAAATATAAAAAAATTTTAAAAAAAATTTTAAAAATAATTACAAATTCATCGTTATTATAATATTAATAATAATAACAATATTAATAGTAATATTGAAAACAAATATAATAATTACAACATTATAGTATCCGAACTTATTTTTGCCGAACCGAACTTATTTTTGCCGAACCGAACTTATTTTTACTTATTTTTGCCGAACCGAACTTATTTTTCTTTGAACCGAACTTATTTTTGTTGAATCGAACTTATTTTTACTTATTTTCTTGAAAATAAGTCCAAAAGAACAGGCCTTAGTGTCTTGTAAGCTAGACGTGCTACTCTTGCTCATTTGAAAATTTAAGTCAATTGTTATACTTCAATGATCATCGACTTTATTAGAAATATATAATGACTACCTATATTTTATGGAAAATATTACTCGTATTATTTTACAGTCATTCATTCTTTTATTAAAATTTAGATTTAGAAGTTGAGAGCAAAGTCTTTCTTCCTTCATTGTTTTTCTTTGAGAGAGGGGAGAAAAGTCTTTATATATCGCTTTAAGTAAATAAGAAAAGTAAGATAAAAAGTCTTAAAATATATTTAATCTAAAATATTATCTCATGTATAACTAATTAAAGTACTATTGAAAAATCCTAAAATACTATTTTTGTCACTTATAGGATATTTCATTTGCTTATTCTCAGTTACTTCTACAAAGTTAAACTTCACAAATATATGACCATAAATACTCACAAATATGTATAAATAATATATAGTCATATCATGAGATCTTATTATATGTGTTTTAATGTCACTTATAATAAATAAAACTAGTATTTTTTACCCCAGCGATGCCCCGGGTCAGTTACAATTATCAAATATATTATTATTCATAAATTTCATAATTGATTTTATTAGCTTTTCGTAATATTATGTCCAGTGCAAAATATGAAAATGGACGTTATTATGGCGTGATAAGTTGTTTAAAAAAAATTATAAGAGAATTTATTACTTAATAAAAGTGTTAGAAATCAAAAGGTTTGTCTATATCTTTATAATTACATATAATTATAAGATTTTATTATGTTTTACTTTGAAATATTAAGTTGTAGTAGATTAGTGGTTGAACTCTTACATTTCTTTTCAAAGGTCATGTGTTCAAACATGTTTATTAGAAGCTTGAGAAGAGTAACACGTGGCACCGTTTCTTTGATATATAGGAACACCTTTTAATATATTTGTATAGATTTTTATGAATTTTTACATATCTTGAAGATCATGAAGCCGAATGTTAAATGAAAGCAAGTGACTAACTTATTTAACTCTATCCCAACATTATCCCTAAACATCTGGCATCAACTTAATCGTCCCTTCTCTTCTCCTACCTTTGTTTATCTTTGAATCTTGAACTACAACAAACAATTTTAAATAATAACACGATAGTCTTACCGAATGGATTAAACTAGTAACTAAATGGATTAAAACAGTCACTAAATGGATTAAACTAGTTACTAAAAGAATTAAACTAGTAACTAAATGGATTAAAACAGTCACTAAATGGATTAAACTAGTTACTAAAAGAATTAAACTAGTCACTAAATGATTTAAAAAATATGATTACTGAATGGATTACACTGATTACTTAATTTAAAGAAAAAACTTTTATATAAGGCTGGCCACACCTTAACATAATAGTGTGGCTGGCTCATATAACAGAGGCCCAAGCGGTTTTTATATAAAGCTGGCCCAAGCGGACAGTTTGTAACCCATAAATGAAATCCAACATGCAGACCCACGTTTTCTCTCTCTTGATTTTCTTTCTTTTTGAAACTTCCATTAAACTTTGGTCTCATAACCTGCATTTCTCTCTCCAAAATTCACTCCTTTTTTTCCCAAATTTGTTTGTTCCTGCTTCATTTCTTCCTTTCTCTTCAAATTTCGTTCTAGATTGCTCTTTTCTTAACTAATTTCAGCTCAATATCACACCTAGAGTAAAAAAAATTCATTCCTTGTGGTCAAAAAGGGGTCTACAATTCGCAAAATTCAAAAGGTACTATCTCGTTTTTTGATTTAATGTTTTGATAGGAATAACCGTATTTTCGTTCATTTGTTGATTGATTGTTTCATTTATTTTGTATTTTCGAAATTTGAATGCTAAATCATGTTCGATATATTAATATTCTCTTTGTTAATAGTTTTGTAGAAGTAAATAATTAATTCTAAAATTCTAGGTTATATATTAAGAAATTGATGTATTACGATTTAGTATGTTTAGGTTCATGTGTTTGTAAGTCTAACTATTGTTATTTGTAATCTGTAACCTATCATTCGTGTATATTTTTGCTATTTCATTGACTTTTGATATTTAATTTGTAGTATATGATCCTTCTATTTGAACTACTCTACCAACTTCTATTTTTTATCATGTAATCTATGATTCATCTATTTGTATTAACTTATTTGTCCTAATTTTATTTTGTAATTTGTGGTTAATCTTTTTGTAACCTCTGATGCTTGATTGTTGTATGTGTCCTGATTTGTCGATGTAGTATAATTTGGCTATCAGTGCTAATTGATTAGCTTGATAAATTTAATCTATAATCTATCATTTGTAAATTTGTGCTATTTTTCTAGAATGGAAGAAAGATCTTGAGTCTTCAACATCCAAAGATGATAATGAGAAACTTATAGGTTTGAGTAATATTGTCAAGGATGAAAGTGAATTACCTAATGTCAATTGTACACTTGAAGAAGATCGAGACGATGATGTTGAGATTATTGAGATTGATGAGGATATCTAAATTGTTGCTGCTATCATTTCTAAAAAAGAATCTTATGCAAAGCGAAGTACAAATACTCAAGAGTGCAAAGTTGAAGCTATTCAAGTTGTAAAACCTTCAAGGAGATATGTGAGCTTCTGTTGATTATTTTTTGTTCTTTCATTTATAAGGTTGTGGCTTGGTTACTTTTACTTTTACTGGCGGTTACTTTTAATTTTATTGGCGATTACTTTTGATGACACTAGGAGTTACTTTATTTAATGCTAAGTGGTTGTTGGTTTTATCAACTCAAGGCTTTTTATATTGATAACTAGTTGTTGCCCCGGGCGAAGCCCCTAATCATTGCGTATAATTCGTTTATCATTTTTAATGAAATTAATTGAATTACACGCCCCCATATCAGCGCATTTAGATTACACGCGACGACCTCCAATACTTCATAACTTTCAATTAATATTGAGTACCGGGTTCATAATAAATTAATTGTTATATCATTCACTTTTCGCAAAATGGGTCGGTCACTCTTTTAAGTCAAAATGAGTCATTTTTAAACAAAGAATAATTGTTTACCTTAAATGAGTCACTTGTATATATTTAGGACAAAAGATTACTCAGGTCTAAAGGGTAACTTTTTGTATTAAATAAATCACTCCTATATAAGTTTATAAGTGTCTATATATTTAAGACAAATAGTTATCCGCTGCATAAACTCGTATCATACAATGTATCGGTCCTTCAAATAGTTGATTCGACACGACAAAATTTGTAATATCATTTTTCATGTTATAAAGACACGTTCCATTTTCATTCCTGCCTATAATTGATTGAAATTAACTACAACATATTGATAAGTAGACAGAGGAATCAAATTTTAATAGTTCTTGCGTTTATGTTTATATTTTGGAAGCACCTGACTGAAGATCATTTTTTTAAAAGGTGATGAAACTTGACGATCTAATCTCGTGTCATTTAATCACCGATTGCAGTTCTCGTCAATTTTCGTCTTTCATTTGTTCAATGCCCACAACTTGAAATTAAACAAATAGATTTCATCTTTAGTGTGTTGAGTTGGTCGAAGTTTGGCTGTTTGGGGAAAAAGTTGAGAAATGACCCTTTTCGATTGATGTACGAAGCTCATCTTCATCAGCTTTCTTTACTTTTTGAATAGGGAGTGGAAGGCGAGCAAGAGCAAAAGGCACTAATCATAGCTTTCTTTGAATTAATCAATTAATTTTCATGATTTAATAGCTTTAAGAAGTGTTTTTTTATGAGTATTTATCCATTTATTTATAAAAAGTAATTCTAATTAGATGTATGGGTAACCTCATCTATTTGTTCGAGTAACCTCATATGTTCATAAAAAGTAGCCCCAATTATTATATAATTAGGTTGAAATGTTTATAAAAAGTTGCCTTAATAAAAGGTAAGAATAACCCCTTAGTTCATAAAAAGTAACCCTATTAGAACATACGCGTAACCCTTATTATTTATGAACCTTATTTTATCATACGAGTAACCCATTACTTTTTTTAAAGTGAGTAACCCATACTTCATAATAGTAACCCTTATTATTTGTAACCTTATTTTAACATACGAGTAACCCATTTATTACTACAAGTAACCCATCTATTACTACAAGTAACCCTCATATATTATTTCGAATAACCCATTATATTATAAAAGTTACCTCATTAGTTCATAAAAGTAATCCTAATTATATGTATGAGTAACCTCATTTATTTGTTCGAGTAACTCATATCTTTAGGGATTACTTTTTATAATCGTTAGGGTGCTACTTTTCTAAAAGTATATGTTACTTTTTGTAATTATAAGGGGTACTTTTACTATAACTAGGGTTACTTTTTTCTATATTATAAAGGGTTACTTTTTAAAACCAGGGAGTTACTTTTTTCCGAAACTACGAGTTACTTTTAGGAGTTACCTTAGATTTATGCAAGGATTATATGTTGTGCAGGGGTTACTTTTATATTTATAATGTGGTTACTTAATATTTACCCAGGGATTACTTTAGATTTTGTACCACTACCACAGGTTCTTAATACTTATACGGGGATTACTTTGTTATCCGTTGGGAATTACTTTATATTTTAGGTAAGGGTTACTTTTAAATTTATTGTGAAACTACTTTACACTTACGCACGAGATTCTTTTACATTTATTATAGGGTTCTTACTTTTACACTTGGGGTTAATTCTTGTTTTCTCGTCTCTTGCTGTGTTTCCGGCCAACTCCAACACCTTCATTGAATAATACAAACAAATGCTAAAGACGAGGATGGCAGGAGATTCGTTGTCTCTGTCCTCAAACAAATGCTAAACACCTTCATTGAATTATTTGAATAATACAAACAAATGCTAAAACTAATCTCAAATACATAAAAAATAAAAATAAAAGTAGAAATTCATTTTCTCTCTCCTCCATGAAAATTCAGTCCAACCGCTTCACCTTTCAGTGAGAAATAATGGCAGGAGATTCGTGTAAGGATGAAATTGAGGTTTGAATATTAATAATAGTTTTCTTAAAACCCTAAATATTGTGCTTAGAGTAAGAATTTTATAGTTTTTACTTACCAGAAATTACAAGTTATTCCTTGCTTTTTCTCGCAAATCGCAAAGTGATTAGGTACAATTTAAGCTTAATCGTTGTTGGAATTCGTGAGAAATGGCGTTGAAGCGCGATTTGAAGATAATCATCAATTGAAAATTCTCCAACTGAAATTCGTGATTTTAAGTAAGGAGGTAGATTTTTGAGGTGGTAAAATGACAAAAATGGAGTTCCGAGGAATTGAAAAAAGATTAAGGAAGAAGAAAAGATGACATGAGATGAAGGTTTGGAAGGGGAAGCCATGGAAGCGAAGGAGAGAGAGTGGCGAGGAGAGAGAAAAGAAGTGGACATTGGGTTGTTGGTGAGATAGAGGAGAAGAGGAATTGGGGCGGGGAAGGAAGAGTTGTATTGAAATGCGTGGCCGCACGGTCGTGTGGCGTGTTGCACAAAAAACGGACTGTAAAAAATATGATTACTGAATGGATTACACTGATTACTTAATTTAAAGAAAAAATTCACAACAATAATCCCAACTATGACCACTCTTCCCATATTAATCCAAACTACATGTTATTCTAGTATAATCCAAATTATATGAGTTGTCTTCCCAAATTGATCCATTACCTGTTATAACCTATTTAGCAGGTTATCTCATCCACATGGCGTAAGCTGGTTTGTAGATCAATTTTTTTCTCTCTTCCTTTCTCTCATTACCACCAACCCTCCCCTTCCACTAGCTCTCCCCCGTCCAAAGCCACCACCACCCCTCCCCTCCCCTGCCATCCCTCCCCTTCCTCGTCCTCCCCTGCCACACCCTCAAATTATCTCACTTTCACAATTTCACAATTTTTTCTGCAAAAAAGCCATTGAAAAATTGGGGATGGGAAATTTGTCGTATGAAGAATGTCGACAAAAGCGAGTCGAAGAGAATAAGGAACGCTTGGAATATCTCAACCTTGTTCATCTCTCTCAAGCTCTCAAAAATCTCTCCCCGAAATCGTCTCCGGTACACTTTCTCTCGAGTTCTTTTACCATATATCTGGGTATACTTTGTGTATGGTATACTACACCCGGGTGTATGATGAAAATTGTAGTTTAATTTTTTCTATGAAATTTGGAAATTCAAAATTTATATGTTTATTAAAAAAGATTGATTGCTAATTTCCGAAAATTGAATGAAAAGATGAAGAAAGTGGGTAAACCTAGGACAGTGGAGAAGAAAATGGTAGCAGTGAGACGATCTCCTCGAGTTGCCAACAGTCCTGCTCCTGTTTATGCTGAAGTTCGTTTTCTTTTCCATCTTTTTTTTTCTCCATTTTTATTCCCATTCTTCGATAATTATCTAAATTTATTCACTTTGTTTCATGTGTAGGTTTCAGTTACTAGATTATCCTCGCCCAGAAAGTGAGTAATACATATACTCGTCTGTTTATTTACGCCGTCAATCGCAAATTTGAAACCTGTTCAATTAAACATGAACAAAGAAAAATCGACTTTATTTTTTACATATTATATAGAAGATATACATAGTATATCTTAGTCAATATATTGTAGTTATTGTAATCCCTTGATTTACTCCTTGATTTACTCTTTTAGGTTGATAGTCAATCCCTAACTATTAGCTTATGTACTTAGACAAATACTCCAATGTATCTAGACGTATTATATTGCTTATCCATGTACTATATATACACCTACAATTACATCAATATAATTCAAGCTTTCTCATAAACTCTATCATGGTATCAAGAGCTTTGATCCGTAACCATGCTTCCCCTCCCTAATCTCCCTCCCTCAATGGCGGTAGTGATAATATCACTCCCAAACCAGCCATCATCCTCCATCATGGCTACACCATCAAAACCATTTGCCGACGCCGACAAATGATGGTGACCATATCAAAGTTCCTTCTCGAAAAGCTTCAAACCAAAATCACACTTCCGCTCAATTCTTTTTGGCACCGTATTTCATATACCAATAGATGCCAATTATCAATTTTTTTCTCCAAACCCTTTATGGAGAAACAATCCCTTTTCTAAGCACCCTGTAGTTTGTCTACCAAGTGACAAGTGTTGCCAAACATAAATTTCCTTCTCCAAAACCATCATGGAGAACCATCAAATTATCTTTTAAATACCCGACACCATCATTACATTTTTCTATCTCTCCTCTAATGGTGGTGAAGGAACCCATATATTTTTTCTCCCTCTTTACTCAAAAAAAAAAAAAATTCTCATCAAAGACACCCACAAAGCCAACGCCCTTCTCCTCTTTTAATTGTTTCTTATTTCAATTAAATCTTTTTTAAAACAAAACCCAAAAACAAACATTTCTCTTTGTGGACCGTCATCACCTTCATCTTTGCTCTACTCATCGTCAATGTCGTCGCTCAAACCCGTGCCAAAGCTCAACTTCTTCAACTTCATTAACTATCACGTGTTTATCTTCCAAGATTGGACTTTCCCTCCGGTCGTCCATCTTGCGGGGGCATATAGAAGATATACATAGTATATCTTAGTCAATATATTGTAGTTATTGTAATCCCTTGATTTACTCCTTGATTTACTCTTTTAGGTTGATAGTCAATCCCTAACTATTAGCTTATGTACTTAGACAAATACTCCAATGTATCTAGACGTATTATATTGCTTATCCATGTACTATATATACACCTACAATTACATCAATATAATTCAAGCTTTCTCATAAACTCTATCATATTATTTTTGGGGGTGTTGTAGGAGCTATGGAGTGGTAAGGGCGAGGGATTTCGGTGGAGGTGATGTTGAGGGGGTGGATTTTACGGTGGAGATGGTTTTAGGGACTCGAGTTTTTTTTGGTTAAGGTGGTTTTTAAGGGAGTGATTTAATGGGGAGGTCGTTTCGGGCAAGGTGGTCTCGACTAGGTGGTGATTGGGTGAAGGTCCGAAGGAGGTGGTGGGTTGGAGAGGAAAAAAAAAAAGAGTAAGGATAAAATAAAAATAAAATAAAAATCTAAAATTTACTGCATTTAGTAAGTTTGATCAATTGAGATCATTTTGGGAAGATACATTTCATAGTTTAGATTATCTTGGAATAACCAATAGTTGAGATTAATATGAGAAGAAGTGATCATAGTTGAGATTATTGTTGTGAATTTTTCCTAATTTAAATTGAATAAATTGGTCACTAAATAAATTAAACTAGTTATTATATTTGAAAACAGTTCGTTATCTTTTTAATATTGGGTTGGGCTTTAAAAGTAGATACAAACTGTTAACTTTAAAGTCATTCCTTAATGGGTTTGGACTTTGGATCCCGTAGAGTTGCAAACAAATTCCACCAGGTAGAGTATTTTGAAGCGATCCCAACCGTCAATACGAATCAAAGGCTATTAACATTTACATATATAGTATCTCTTAGTAAACATCCCAATATCAAATTGAACACTCTAAAATACTCAAAACCGAAGCACAAACTACCCACAATGGAGACCTCATACAAACAACAACCACCCCATATAGTAATGGTTCCAAGCCCTGGAATGGGCCACCTTATCCCACTTGTAGAATTCGCCAAGCTCCTCCACTTCAACCACCACTTCACAGTCTCTCTCCTTCTCCCAAACTCCGCACCTCCCACCTCCTCTCAAACTACCTTCCTCTCCACCTTACCTCCTACCATCTCCTACATGTTCCTCCCACCCGTGGACACCTCTGTATTACCTCCAAACACCTCCCACAGTGTGATCATCAACCTCATCCACTCACACTCTCTTAACTCATTTAGGTCCGCCATGTGTTCTTTCTCCAACGTCGTCGCTATCGTTACCGATCTCTTCGGGACTAACTACTTCGATGTCGCTCGAGAACTCGGAATTTTACCTTACATGTACTTCACTTCTAATGCGTTTTGTTTATCTTTCTTGTTTCATCTGCCTGAGTTGGACCGAACGGTGTCGTTTCGATACCAGGATATGGAGGATCCTGTGGTTTTTCCTGGGTGTGTACCGCTCTATGGTAAGGATTTTGATGAACCTGCTTTGGACCGTCAGAGTGAGGGTTATAAGTTGGAACTTTATCATGTTCAACGGTATAAACTGTCTGAGGGTATTTTTGTCAATTCCTTTTTGATCTTGAACCGGGTGCTTTAAATGGTTTGCAAACCGATGGTATAAATCGGACCGCGATTTATCCGGTTGGCCCGATAATTCGTTCCGGTTCGGGGGATAGTGAAGAGGAGTTGAGGTGTGTAAATTGGTTGGACCGGCAGCCACCCGGTTCGGTTTTATTTGTGTCGTTTGGGAGTGGAGGGACTTTGTCATTTGAGCAGATTAATGAGCTTGCAATTGGGCTTGAAAAAAGTGGGCAAAGGTTTTTGTGGGTGGTTAGAAATCACGATGATGTGTCCTCTTGTGGATCGTTTCTTTAGTAGTCTTTCAGAAGTCGAAGATGAAGACACTTTTGGTTTTCTACCAAAGGGATATGTTGATAGGATTAAGGGACGTGGGCTATTAGTTCCCTTTTGGGCTCCACAAGTTAAGGTTTTGGCTCATGGATCGACAAGCGGATTTTTGACTCATTGTGGGTGGAACTCGGTTTTGGAGAGTATAGTTTATGGAGTTCCCTTGATTGCTTGGCCACTCTATGCAGAGCAAAGGATGAATGCTGTGATGCTTAATGAAGGGTTGGGGGCGGCTTTAAGGCCTAAGGAAAATGAATGTGGCCTAATTGAAGCAGACGAGATTGCTAAGGTTGTGAATGATTTGATGGGTGGTGAAGATGGTAAGAAAGCTCGTAGCATGATGAAGAAATTAAGTGATGCAGCTAAAAAAGCCAGGAGTGAGAGTGGAGATTCTACCAAGATGCTTAACGAAGTTGCTCTCAAATGGTCTCAACATAAGATTCAAAAGGAATGAAGGGTGTTTAAAACTATGTACTTGTCTAATTTCTTTAGTAAGGTTGATAGTCAATAAAATCATGATGCATGTGGTGATAACTTTAATGTGTTAGAAATAAAAACATGATACATGTAGTGAGAGATAATGGACAAATTTTGTGAAATTTAGCTTTTTTATATATAATGAAAGTTACTTCCTTTGTTATTTTTCTATTGCAACAATGGTTTAGGCACGATTTTTATGAAAGTGAAAAAGGTGCGTAGTTTGATATAAATTAAAAGTAACCCTTTAATTAATTAGAGTAGGAGAAAAATAAATCCTAAATAAAGGAAAAAAACTTTATGAGGCAAAGTGAGTAATTAGTGATGGTTGGCTTATTCTTGACAATTTTTCCCATTAAAAGCGGATGCAACCCACAAGCTTTGCATATTCTAAATTAATTAAAAGTCTGACGTATTTTAAACAGACAAGCCAAAAGTTGGTTTATTGATCTTGACAATTTTTCCCTGCAACTATTGCATTTATTATACTTGTCGAATACAACGTCATTAACAATGATCATTCAAACAATCATGAAAAGGCATGAAAGAAACAAATTACATAACAACAAAATAAAACATAGTGCTTCATTGAAGATCGAGAAAATGAAACAATCGATGAGATTCCTTTCACTGGACTAGAACCAGATGCAGCCTCCTTCCTCGGCTGACTTTGAAGGGTTACAACATGTACCGAAATTTAATACATCATGGTTGGCGCATGTTAGTCCTTCGCAACACCCACTTCCAACTGTGCCAGAGCAACTCCAACCTTCCTTCAAGCACCATTCCCACTCCCACGGCCATTCAAAGATCATTCGTCTACTCACTTCACCCATCCTTGCCGTTGCAAAATCTGCAACAATTACCAGCCACTACTAGTTCATGAATTCGTTAACTAAAAACTCATTTATTAGATGTGATAAAACTATTACTTCCTGTATTTCTAAAAGACCGTGTGCACGTACATTTTCCATCGCACAACTTTGTTGTTAATATATCTATCTAAATATCTAATGAGTACAAAATACAATGACAAAAGTTAATATCTTGAAAATATACATTAAGACAAATCCAATGAAATTTTAAATAATAGCGTTTCTTTTTATATATTAGTTAATGGTCAAAATAAGTATTTCCTCTGATCCCTTTTTTTACCTTTACCATTTTGATTTTGACGCTATTCAAGAATTCTATTTTGACCCTCTTATATTAATTATACATAAAGAAAGACATAGCATGTAGGATCTTGTTGGAGTCGTCTCGATATTTTTTTTCACAATATTAACTTTTTATAAGTTTAGCCTATGTAAAAAAATTATAAGTAACTTTTAATTATACCTAATTAAAGATATAATTGCTCTAAGTTGCGCAATGGCCAATGTGTAAAGAGCAAATGGTATAAGTAAAAAAAAAGGAGGAAGTAAGTAATTTGAATAGTGTCAAAAGCAAAAATGGTAGATGTAAAAAGCACGAAGAAAATATATTTTGACAATTAACTTTTGGCTTTTTTTTATCCGGAGATATAATTAGCCCGAAAACCAACCAACCAACCCAAAGGTAGGTATAAGCTTAATAGCCCAAAAGGCAACAGGCCTAAATGCCACTACCACCATAAGAGAGAAATCCCCAACTTATTATTAGGATGAGGATTCAAACACTAGGCAAAGCCTCGGAATTTGAAGTGATACTCCACTGAGCTACCACCTCTTTCTCATTAACTTTTGCCCTATGCAAATAGTGAAAAAGTCAACCTGTTACAAGATTATACGAAGTATATATTAATATAAAAGCTGGGGTAATTAATCAACTTATACCGAACCTGATGAGATGAGAACTAAGAGTAATCCAAGAATTAATAGTTTCACATCGAATTTGAATTGGAGCCCTGCCATTGAATTAGCTTAGCTTGTTTGGAAGAATATTTAGAAGTATATACTATATACTTGAGCAGTTTTATTTTGGTTGGCTTTCATACAAACATCTCGACTATTTATAATGTCTTTTCATACAAAGTCAACTAGGGGTAGAGTCGTCATTTTCCAATTTCGTCCGTTGACTTTTTTTCCTCCAGTTGAGTGTATATTCGACATTGAGCAGACAAGACAGACTTGATTCGATCGCATATTAGCTGGTTAACTAGTAAAATACTACACAGGCTTGGTACTCTTTTTTTTTTTTTTTTTTTTTTTTAAGGTAAGGATAAACCTTGATAAGTTGGGGGGAAAAAGGAGATCCCAACATGTCTTGGGTGAGAATCGATCCCAAGACCTCTTGGAATCAGGAGGGAAGCTCTAACCACTAAGTTATCCCTCACTCTCATACAGGCTTGGTACTTAATATACCTGTATCTAGGGCCTAGGGGTATAGCGTATCAGGGTATTTATGGATGATTAATTTCGGTACAACTAATAACGGACTAAAATGGTTTTGGATCTTACATAACAAGAGAATATTTACATGGATAAATCCTAAAACAGAATATCATATTCTCCATCACTGATGTTTTCAAATATAGTATTGTTTATTGACTAATCACAATTTTGTTTTTCAAACCTTTGCCCTCTGAGTGATGGCAATGGCATGGAATAGAACTATGCAAGGTAACTGATACAATCTCACGATTGTCAAACAGTAACATTTATTACCAGGTCTGAGCCGTCTGACGCAACAAATGGGCCAATGCTAGGACCAGAATATCGACAATTTATGAATTTTGATGACCAGAAGCCCAGCATAACAAGGAGCAAGGACCTGGTGGAGCCACAGTGCCGCGGTGGTCGTACTCGTGGCTGGTGAGAGAGAGAATTGAGTGAGCCGCGAGAGAGAAACTGGCGGTGGCCGTCGGGGGCTGGTGGTTGCTGTAGATGGAGAGAGAAATTAAAGAAGGGGAGTGAATGTGAGTGGGTGTGAGGTCACTTATGAAAAAGGGAGTTAGGGCTCCTAACTTATGGCGTATTCGACAATAGCTTTTGAGATAGTTTTTAGTGTTTGGACTAAGTCTGATAAATCTTTAGAATAAAATGATCTCCCATACAAAAAATCATGTTTACAGAGGAGAGAATACCAGCTTATATAGAAACTAGTCCTAATACAAATAGGAAACGAAATCCCAAAAGATAATACCAAAAGATATAATAACAAATATATCTACAATATCTCCAATACTCCCCCTCAAGTGGGAGCGTGAGGGTCACGAACGCCCAACTTGGACATGAGAAAAGAGAACTGAGAGGCACCGAGAGCTTTAGTAAAAATATCAGCAAACTGAAATTTGGTGCGAACATGAGCAGTAGCAATGAGACCCTGTAGAAGAAGCTCTCGAACAAAGTGACAATCAATCTCGATATGCTTGGAACGTTCGTGAAACACCGGATTGGCTGCGATGTGAAGAGCAGCTTGATTGTCGCAAAACAAGCGAACAGGTTGACGATGAGCAACACCAAGCGAAGCCAATAAATAGCGCAACCATTTAATCTCAGCACAAGTATATGCCATGGCGCGATACTCAGCTTCCGCGGAAGAACGGGAGACGGTCGTCTGTTTCTTGGTCTTCCAAGATATGGGAGAAGCACCAAGCATAATAAAATATCCACTGACCGATCGACGGGAGATGGGACAACTGGCCCAATCCGAGTAACAATAAGCATATAGCTGGAGATCGCAGTCAGCACGCAACAGCAAGCCTTGGCCAGGATGGCCTTTGAGATAACGAAGCACCCGTATAGCAGTGTCATAATGAGATTGCCGCGGGGCCTGCATGAATTGGGATAAGATGTGCACAGCATAAGATAAATCCGGCCGAGTGATGGTTAAATAAATCAATCGACCAACAAGTCGACGATAGAGTGCGGGGTCCGAATAGAAAGGCCCGGCATCTGAACCCAGGGAATGGTTCTGCGGCAATGGAGTGTCAACAGGTTTTGCGGCAAGGAGACCAACCTCATGTAAAATGTCCAATGCATACTTTCTCTGACTTAAAAAGAGACCGTCTGCAGACCGTGCGCACTCAATGCCGAGAAAGTATTTTAATGGACCCAAATCCTTCAACTGAAAACGATCATCTAAGTAACGTTTGAAGGAGGTGCAAAGAGTGTTGTTGTTGGCAACTGAATATCGTCTACATAGACGAGCAGGTGATAAGACATCATTGCCCTTCCGATAAGTAAAAAGGGTGTGATCGGCATGAGATTGAGAGAAACCATAGCGTCGGAGAGCACAAGTAAGTTTAGCAAACCGATTGCTTGGGGAGGCGTCATGAGACCATAAAGAGACTTGCGTAGTTTACACACTTTGCCAGTAGAACAAGAGGAAAAACCAGGGGGGAGACGCATATATACGTCTTCATGTAAATCTCCGTGAAGAAATGCATTATTGACATCTAGTTGGTGGATCTCCCACTTTTTGGCTACTGCAACAGAAAGAAAAGTACGGACACTCACCATTTTAGCAACAGGAGCAAAAGTGTCTGTAAAATCCACGCCTTCTGTCTGATGGTTGCCTAGAACAACCAAACGAGCTTTATCTCGTTCAATAGTGCCATCTGAATGATATTTTGTTTTATATACCCACTGACATCCAATAGACTTCTTTCCAGGAGGTAAGTCTACGATATCCCAAGTATGATTACGTTCTAGAGCCTCAACTTCCTGCTGCATGGCTTGGCGCCAACGGGCCTGAACAACAGCTTCTTTATACGACCTAGGTTCCACATTAGTAGTAACAGATGCAAGAAATTTTCTATGGTCATCAGAAAAATTATTGTAAGTGACATAATGTGCAATAGGAAACCGCGTACCTGAGGATGCCGAAGAAGTGGGCGGAGAAGAAACGGGGTGTGTAGTGCGAGCCGAGTGACAAATATAATCTGATAAATAAGTAGGAGCACGACGAGAGCGTTGAGCACGAGTAGTAGTAGAAGAGGCATCAATGGAATCAGGTTCGCGAACGAGCGTGGTGCTCGAAGTTTCTGTAGGATGGGATTGTTGGCTGGCGAGTTGTGTGGCAGGAACCTCGCGCACAACAGCAGCTGGCTGGGCAGCAGAGCGTGGGACAGTAGACGGAGATGCAGGGGCAGCAGGTGCCGGGGCCGCAGTTGCACTCCCCCTATCGCTAAACGGTGGTACATTCAAGTCCACAAAAGGGAGGGAAGCAGGTTCAACTTGCGGCACAACAGTTGGTTCAGCAAAGGGAAAACAGTCTTCCATGAAACGGACATCACGCGAGACAAACAAATCTTTGGTCTCCAAATCCATGACTTTCCAACCCTTTTTACCAACATGATATCCCAAAAATATGCATCGTCGACTCCGAGGACCAAATTTGTCTTTGACACGGGACTGATAGTGAGTGTAGCAAAGACACCCAAATGTGCGTAAGATGGACAAATCAGGACTCGACCCAAACAAGATATCAAAAGGAGATTTTCCATTAAGCAAAGTAGTGGGGGTGCGATTTATTAGAAAAATCGCAGCTTGTACACATTCTCCCCAAAAGTCAAGAGGAAGAGAAGCCTGAAAGCGAAGAGCCCGAGCAACCTCTAAAATGTTTCTATGTTTGCGTTCAACACGACCATTTTGTTGTGGTGTCCCAACACAAGAAGTATGCAGTAAGATTCCATGATTACTATAAAACTCATTCAGGGGGGAATTAATAAATTCAGTGCCATTATCTGTACGAACAAGTTTAACATCCTTATGAAATTGTGTGCGAACCATAGCACAATTTTTTTTCATACAACTAGGAACAGAACTTTTATCATTAATCAAGTATGTCCATACAGCTCGAGAATGGTCGTCCACAATTGTTAGAAAATAATGCGCACCAGACATAGAGGAAACAGAATATGGTCCCCATAAATCACAATGTATCAAATCAAAAGGATCATTCGCCTTGCTAGTACTCAAATGAAAACTACTTCGAGTTTGTTTGGAACGTAAACAAATGTCACAAGAATCTAATAACTGCTTTATTTTACTATGCCGACTAGAGCTTGAAAGAAAAGAGAGATGCTGACTTGACGGCTGACCAAGACGACGATGGAGAAGAATAGTAGAGTCGACCGTGCTGTGGTTGTTGAGAATAGGTTGTGTCACTGGTCGAAAGCAATACACCCCGTTCAAGAGCTCACCCAGTCCAATCGGCGTCCTCGAATGTCGGTCCTGTATAATACACAAACGATCAGTAAAAGTCACCAAGCAATCAGAATCACAAATAAGTTGACCAACAGAAATAAGATTGCATTTGATATTGGGAACGTATAAAACGTTGCGGAGAACCAAAGAACCCAAAGTCACAGTGCCACGCATAGTGGCAGAAGTTTGAACCCCATCAGGTAGACTAACAGGAGAGGGCGGGAGTGCTTGTCGCTCGGTCAAGTAATTAAGAGTACCTGTCATGTGATGGGAGGCTCCACTGTCAAATAACCCACGAGAGGCTCGGTGGAAGTCGGCTTACCCGTTAACTTCTCGGTAGTGGAAGGTGAATCCGGGGAGACTCAACAAGCGTTGAACTTGCTTGGAAGAAAGACCGGGAAGTGCGGAGCGGTCTTTGGAGGAGGAGGGTGTGGCAGCAGTGTCGGAGCGGGGGCCCTGGGCTGCATGAGCAGAGGCCACAGGTTGCTGTCCACGGCCATTAGATGGAGCACGCCCACGAGAAGAGCGGCCACGACCACGTCCACGAGAAGTACCAGAGGGGTAGCCAACCCGTTGATAGCAACGGTCATAATCATGTCCCTGCTTGCCACAATAAGTGCATTGTATGGGCTGTGAGGAAAAGGCAGAGGCGGACGGAGTGGAAGGTGTGGAAGGTGAAGCATGAACCGCGAAACTCAATACCTCAGATTTATCATCGCGTCCCCGAACAATGGACCGATGTCTTTCTTCTTGAGTAGCCAAGGAGAAAGCCTTATTGAGGGTAGGAAAAGGATCCATACTCAGAATTTGGGTACGTAATGCAGCATACTTATCATCATTAAGCCCTAAAACAAAGTCATGAACTTGTTCTTCGGCGGCACGGGCACGTAACTTAGGGGCAGCAGCACACACACATCCACGGGTAACATCCACAGAACCATATAATTCATCCCACAAGCCTTTAAATTTGTTATAATAATTAACAATCGATTGTTCTTGTTGGCGAAAAAGATGATATTCAGATTTCAATTGATTAATCCGTGGGCCATTAACAATAGAGTAGCGTTCTTTCAAATCGTTCCATAATTCCGCGGCAATTTTATGTGAAACAATGCTAGGTTGGATAGAAATATCAAGAGAATTGAAAATCCAAGAGCAGATGGTGGAATTATTTGATTTCCAAGCAATATAGTCATTAGATTTTTTATCAACATGTTCTGTATAATCACCATTAACAAAGCCAAATTTGTTTCTGCCTTCTAGGGCATTAATAATAGCTTTTGCCCAGATATCATAATTGTCACCGGCTAACAAATATTTGGTTAACTGATTACTGGGTCCTTCAGAGGGATGGAGGTAATATATAGTAGAAGCATCATGAATAAGTTGGAGCTTCTTACCGTTGCCGTTGTTGCCGGTAGTCATAGCAACGTGCAAAGTGTACGTGAGCAACTTGCAGGAGGTGGAAACTGAGATGCGGTAGCAGCCGGAGACGAGACACGAGGACTGGGATCACCGTGACGGGGATGGAAACCCAGAAGGGGTGTGCTGCGTGAAAAAGATTGGAACTTGGAGAAAAAAAAATTGAGATCTTAAACCATTGGCTGTGATACCATGATAAATCTTTAGAATAGAATGATCTCCCATACAAAAAATCATGTTTACAGAGGAGAGAATACCAGCTTATATAGAAACTAGTCCTAATACAAATAGGAAACGAAATCCCAAAAGATAATACCAAAAGATATAATAACAAATATATCTACAATATCTCCAATAAAGTCAAAACTCTAATAATGGTGAAAAGTTATGTTTGGTGAAGTAGTGTTTGTAGTAGCTTTTGGTGTTTGAACTAGTGTTTTGGAAAAGCTATAAATATTAGCTTTTGGAGTAAAGGTAGTTCTTTCAGTAGCTTTTGAAGATTGAATATAGTTTATTTTTGTCATTTTTTGAAACTAACATCTAGTTTTATCGAAACACTAATTATTAGATAATTTATTTAAACGGTTAAACTCTAACAGCTAATATCTGACAGCTGAGAGTTAATAGAACAGCTGACAGTAGTGACAGCTAATTCTACAGCTAACAGCTAACACAACAGCTACTTTTGCCGAACAGGCCCTTAAGAGATGTAGGATATTTCCCTTTTAGTTACATATGGTTTATTTAATGAAAAGGAATTAGCCCAACCTTTCTTGAAAAAAAAAACAGGGAGGTTGTGGGGGATGAGGGGCTATTGGGGGATGTGGGGGTAGTGGTGGCAGTTGTAGGGGATGCAAGGGGTTGTTGGTGTTGGTGGTGGTTAAGGTAGGTTAGAAAAGAGGAGGGAGAAAGAAGAAAAATAATACCGTATAAATACGGGCGACAAATAGCGTGACATAAATAATATAATCAGCAAATCCCCACTTGCTTATATCTATTTTCTAATTGTCAATATATAGGAATTTTTTCGATAGATATTGCAAAAGCAAGTTTTATTTCTCCTTTTGCGTGAAAGTTTATCTTATTTCCTTGCGTACCGTCCACGTAGGACTGGACGCGAGAAACTTTCTTTTTCCAAGAAAACCGCTATTTTACCTTAGGGAACCGCTAATGGGCTTAGCAATTTAGGAACTATAAACCGGCTATGTTGTTTGGGATGATGTGATGGAGCTTGAAGTTCAAAAAAACCTCTTTCATAAGTAAGGCATTCTGTCATTGGTGATTTAACGGATAGTGTAATGTGATTGAATGGATAGTGTAAGCCTGTAATGTACTTATGTAAAGCTTTGTGCGAATTCAGAACAAAGAACATTCTTGTCATTGGTTTGGAAAAAATCTAGCTTCTTCTGTGTGTTACTTCTTACTATAGAGTGTAGACGTGATTGCTGAAAAATTAAAGTTGCCTTTGGGCTTTTGGTGTAAGCTGAGGCTGATGTCACTGGTAGATCTTGCCTCTAAGGAGTCGGGGGAAATCCCATATGCTCTTATCAAGGACACACTTCAATTAGAATGAGTTGTTTTCCTACTAGGTGTAAGGCTGTAAGCACCGCGAGGTAAGAAGCGATCTCGTCCCTAAGAAAGTGCTTACTAGCATATAGTAATGTACAAATTCACTCTTTATCTAATATAGTAGCTAATAGTTAATTAAGCATTAGGCGCAACTTACGATCCCAAGAGGAGTCACTCGACTTAGCCCCTTGGTGGGCGGGCTTCGAGGACCCACACCATAATATCGATCGAAGCTAGTAACATGGAGGGTAAGGCAACAAGAATCATCCATTTCCCTGCCCTTAGCAATATCTTCTCCTGTTTCATTAGTCTCATGTTTATTTGTTTGCATTGGGTGTGAATGATACTAAATTACTAAGCAGAGAAGACCCTCCTATCTGCACTTATTGCTTAAGTCGGTATTTTAAGTTAGTGAATAAGATTTAGAGTGTGACACATTGAATTTCTGACTTGGGCTTTGTAGGGTTGCTGTGACAAGGTCTAGAATGTGGCACAGTTGCTGTGATAAGTAGAAAAATTTCAAACTTATCCTCCAAATTGAGTTTTTTAGTTTTTAAAAAGATATAGCCCAAAAGCGAAAACAATTAATTTATGTTTTAAAGGAGTGTGGACTGGATTTCAACTCGAGCAAGAAAATGTGGACCAAATTAAACTGGATTAGTAAAAAAATTTGGATTGAATTTAGACACAATTTCTCGAGTCCATAAACTTGACCTTACCTAATAAGTACCTCTTAAAATACTCCTAAATGCACTAGTTTCGGTTTTGCCAAAAATAAGTGAACTACCTATTGCCATGGCCCATGTGTGCCATTTCGTTGTTGCCTGCTTCCTTCCCCCTTTTTTTTTTTTGACAGGAAAATGAAAATAGATTAAGAACTTAAAAGGGCCAAGTCAGCCATTACAAACTGCATCACCTCAGAAGGTGCTTCTTCTAACCATACTCTCAGACCACTATACTGTAAGCTTCCATGAGCAAGATTATGTGCTACCTGATTACCCTCCCTTCCCACATGGCTAACAGAAAAAGAACTACAGAAGGAAGCTAAAATCAGAATATCATTAACAATGTTACCAAATCCTGAAAGCTCCCTCTTCTTCTTCGAAAGATGCTTAGCAAGCTTCAAATTATCAGTTTCAATAATGACATTTGAAAAGCCCGCTTCCATAGCAATGGACAAAGCATGTCTTGCCGCCATGGCTTCCGCTATATCCACCGCAAAGCTGCCCCGCTCCCACACACATGTAGCAGCCACCACGTCTCCAACATCATCTCTCACCACTCCTCCTAGCCCCACCTTATCATTAGCAAAAATGGCAGCATCCGAATTAATTTTATACCACCCCCCAGGAGGTTGCTTCCACTGCCGTTGCACCCTACTGCTCACCAAGGCTTTTGGCTTCACCACATCCTTGCTCTTCAACGTCTCCCCTATGATCCCCACAGCTTTTTCAATAAGATCACATGGGTGAGTTCTTTTTTGGTGAAACACCCATGTGTTACGACGTAGCCAAATGCCCCACAATAAACTCCAAAAGAGCTCCCACCATTCAATGTCTTCGAATTTTTGAACAAGAGACATACACCAGTCCATCATTGAAACACACTCACTATCACACACATTTATCCTAAGAGGGGATAGCTTCCACACTTGTTTAGCCTCCGAGCACAGGACCAAGGCATGAGTAATGGATTCATCAAGATCACCGCACATCATACACTTTCTATCAATGTCCATACCTCTCTTGCCCAAATTCTCATTGACCTGAACGCCACCATGTAAAGCCCTCCAGCCAAAGTGCTGAATTTTGGGTGGAACATGTGATTCCCATAGCTTCCTATATACAGCTTTGCCTAAATTAACCGACGATGATGCTGCATGATTTCTTGTTAACTCAAGCTCGACGTAATACGCGCTTCTCACAGCAAAGTCACCATGCTTAGTAAAGCGCCAAGCCCACCTATCTTCATCCGGGAATCTAGGTAAAGGAATACTAGTGATGGCCTTCCTTTCCCAAGCTGTGAAAAATTTGTCCAGCTTCGCATTATCCCACCTCCTGCCATTCAGCAAATCACATACCATCTTGGGATCATCCCCCCATTTACATTGCTAGACATGATTTTAAAGTTTGGAAGGGAAGGAACCCACGGATCACACCAGATATCTACACTTTTTCCATCCCCCACAATTTTTTGTAGCCCTTTTTCAAGTAGTACACGAGCAGACAAAATAGACTTCCAAGTGAAACTGGCGATTGGGCTAACATTTACAGTCAAAAAATCAGATTTTGGGAAATATTTTTGCTTCAAAGTTTTGGCCATCAATGATTTGGGATTTGTAAGAATCCGCCAAGCTTGTTTTGCAAGGAGGGCTTTGTTAAAAACCCTAAGGTTTCTCATCCCAAGCCCACCACAATTCTTAGAGAGGTACATTTTTTCCCAAGCAACCCAAGCAGTTTTTCTCTCCTCTTTCCTTTGACCCCAAAAAAAACTCCGACACACCTTTTCTATCTCGTCCAAAATGCTTACCGGAATGGCAAAACATTGCATAGCGTAAGTGGGAATTGCTTGTGCAATGGCTTTAATAAGCACTTCTCTTCCTGCATATGATAGAAATTTCTCCTTCCAACTCTTCAACTTTTTCATGACCCGCTCCTGAATAGTCTGGAAAATTTTCTTTTTAGATCCTCCAATGTAAGTTGGGAGACCTAAATATTTTTCATGTCCTTCTACAGCCTTAAAATTCAACTTCATCTGAAGCACATCTTGCTTTTCTTGATCAATGTTTCGGCTAAAAGACACCTCGGATTTTTCCATATTCGGTTTCGACCTGGCGGCTTCGTAGGTAGAGAGAATTTCTATCACATTCTCCACTTCTTCTTCAGTTGCCCGGATAAATAACAAACTATCATCTGCAAAAAGAAGGTGAGATATTGGGTCGACCTTTTTACCAATTTTGATACCATGAATCTCCTTTTTTGCCTCAGCATCACGCAAAAGAGTAGAGAGACCTTCAGCACAAATGATGAATAAAAAGGGGGAGAGAGGATCACCCTGCCGGAGACCTCTAGAGGGGGTAAATTGTCTTGTAGGTTGCCCGTTAATTAGAAGGGAAAAGATCGGAGACCTAACACAATCCATAATTAACTGAATAAAACTTCCCGGAAACCCCATTTTCCTCATCATTTGTTCTAAAAAGTCCCATTCAACTCTGTCATATGCTTTACTCATATCTAATTTCAGGTCAAGGTAGCCCTCTTTACCCTTCTTCTTCTTTCGCAAGTAATGTAAGCATTCATAAGCCACCAGAATGTTGTCTGTTATTAACCTCCCAGGGACAAAACCACTCTGTGAATCATGAATGATGTCAGGAAGAACTTTTTTCAATCTGTTTGCTAGGACCTTGGACACAATTTTGTACAAAACATTACAGAGACTAATGGGTCTGTAATCAGCAGGGTACTCACAAGTTTTTTTTTTCGGGATCAAAACAATATAAGTCTGATTCAGGGCACTAATATCTCCTCTATTGTTCAAAATATCAAGAACTTTATTAATCACATCAGGACCAACAATATCCCAAAAGTTCTGATAAAAGAGGGCACACATACCATCAGGTCCGGGAGCTTTGGTGGGATGCATCTGGTTCAGCGCTTCTACAACTTCCACACCGTGGAATGGCTCAGTCAACATAGTCGCCAGGGAGTCCGAGACCTTACTGTCAACTTTGTCTAACACCGGGTTCATCTCCACATTGATGTTTGCCGTGAACAGGTTTGTGAAGTGGTTTATAAAAACCTCCGCTATTTGTGGCTCATCTTCATAAGTGTTCCCTGCTTCATCAAGCACCACCGAGATATTATTTCTCACAACCCGCTGCTTTGCTTTGCCATGAAAAAATTTAGTATTCTTGTCCCCATGTTTGATCCACTCCTGTCTACTGCGCTGTTTCCAGAAAATCTCCTCGCGTCTCTCTAGTTCATCCATGCGAATGTCGAGGGCTTTCATCTGGGCTATTACCTCCTCGGTCTGAGCTTCCTCCATCAGGTGGTGCATTTGAGTAGTGCACTCACGCATCTCCTTCGCGAAATCACCAAAGTGAGTCTTACTCCAAGCACTTAAACCACTCGCAGCACGCGAGAGATTTCCACTTACATCATCTCCTCTAGCCCACGCCTTTGAGGAGATGTGGACTAGGGAGGCCTCGTGCTTCCTTCCCCTTTGATTAAAAAGAAATAACCATAATTCCAAATTATAAGCCTCCTCTTCCTCTCTTCTCTCCTAAACCCTAGCCTTCCATCGGATCTTATCGGTGGAAAGCCCCACATCTTTGTTTCTTTTAAGTTTTTTTGTTTCTTAGGTCATAATAATGTCTCCCTCGAAAGAAAGGGTTATTCTCCTTCGAAAGACAAGGTTTTTTCGATCTCAAGGGTTATTCTCCTTCGAAAGACAAGGTTTTTTCGATCTCTTTCGAAAGACAGGGTTTTTCGAACTCCTTCGAAATACAAGATTTTATTTGCGTTTAATAGGGTCTCCAGTTATGCAGGGCTATGCTTGATAATTATTGATCGGATTCGGATTACGAAATCAACACAAGAATTTTCTTCCCCACAAAATTATGAAGCTACGACGGATCCACTCAAAAAGTTGTATGAGACAACAAAACGAGAATATGCCGAATTGTTATATCTATGTATTTGGATTCCCAACCCTTCACCAGTTAATTCTTGTTATATTTTTTTCAATCTATTTTCAATATCGTTAATTGTCAATTGTAGATGTCGTATGACTTTAATTAATGAAATATAGTGTCCTTTGGGACTTCTTTCAAAAAAAAAAAAAAAAACATACGAAGATGTTCTAATGCTTTTTCATTTTTTGGTAAGGAAACAGAAACAATATTATCAATAAACCCCACTTGCTTATATCTATTTTCTACTCCTCCATCTTTAATTACTTACTACATTGTAGACTTGTAGTAGACACAAGCATTTAGAAGAGTCAAAAATTGTGATAGGGACTATAACTTTATAGGAAAATGACAAATATTTAAAAGTTAAAGATCCGAAGATGGCAAAAATAAAGAAGAATATGAGTACTTTTTGCGAGCCATGATTACTAAATAAATATAGCTAGTAAAACGAGATTCTTGTAGCATGTAAAAGAAGACGGAAAGAGTAGTTGTCAATAATATTCTACGGACAATTAAAGAAAAAACGTGTAAAAACTGTCCTCATCAATTGTTATTCTTTATGTGATTCCTGTCTTTTTTTTATTTCCTTGAAATTTGAAATTTGAAATCCTAAGTGATACAATAAACAAAAATAACATTATAAACAAAACCCCACTTGTCAATAAAACTCTACGGACAATTGAAGTAAAAACGGTCCTCTTTAATTGTGAATCGCATATCCTAAAATTCAATCACATCCCTCTACAGTTGATTCCTACAAATACAACTACAACCTCTAGCACTCTCCACAAAATCTGATCCAATAAACTACTAAACCACCACTCTTCAGTCTTCCTTACAAACACAAACCCAAAAAAAGTATCAACAAAAATGGAAAACACCAAGCACGTAGTCATAATCCCAAGTCCAGGAATGGGTCATGTCATTCCACTCGTGGAATTCGCCAAACTACTTCACTTCAACCATCACTTCTCAATCTCTCTACTCCTCCCAAACTCCGGACCACCAACTTCTGCTCTAACCACTTTCCTAGCCACTTTACCTTCTGCCATATCCTACACATTCCTCCCTTCTGTCGACTCAACTCTCCTTCCTCCCAACGTAGCGCACGAAGTCACCATCAATATCATCCACACCCACTCTCGTTCATCCGCACGATCTGCTATCTCTTCTCTATCTAACGTCGTCGTTGCTGTCGTTACCGATCTCTTCGGTACCGACTACTTTCAAGTTGCTCGCGAGCTGCTCATCCCGCCTTTTTTGTATATTACTACTAACGCTTTTGCGTTGTCCTTCTTCTTTACTTTCCCACGGTTGCACCAAACGGTGTCGTGTGAGTTCCGGGATATGAAGGATCCATTGCTAATGCCTGGCTGTGTGCCGCTTTATGGTAAGGATTTTGTTGATCCTGTGCACGATCGTAATGATGAGGCTTATCATGTGTTTCTTTATCATATTCAGAGGTATAATATGGCTGAGGGTATTTTTGTCAATTCCTTTGTTGATCTTGAGCCCGGTCCGATTAATGCCTTGAGATCCGGGGATCCGAATTCGACTAAAATCTACCCGGTTGGACCGGTGATTCAGTCCGGTTTGGGTGGGGATTCGGATGACGGGTTCAAGTGTTTGGCTTGGTTGGACCGGCAACTACCCGGTTCGGTTTTATTTGTATCTTTTGGGAGTGGTGGGACTTTAAGTTATGATCAGATTATTGAGTTGGCTGTTGGGTTAGAAAAAAGTGGGCAAAGGTTCTTGTGGGTGGTTAGAGCTCCTAGTAATTCAACTTTTGGGTCGTTTTTTACCCAAGGTAATAAAGATAATCCTTTCGGGTTTCTTCCAGAGGGTTACTTGGATAGGATTAAGGATCGTGGATTGTTGGTCCCGTCTTGGGCACCGCAAATTAAAGTTTTGAGACATAAGTGTACGGGTGGATTTTTGACGCATTGTGGGTGGAATTCGACTTTAGAGAGTATTGTCTACGGGGTGCCCTTGATTGCTTGGCCGCTTTATGCAGAGCAAAAGATGAATGCTGTAATGCTTAATGAAGGGCTTAAGGTCGCGTTGCGGCCTAAGGCTAGTGAAAGTGGTCTTGTTGAAGCAGATGAGGTTGCTAGAGTTGTCAAGGATTTGATGGAAGGTGAAGAAGGTAAGAAAGTAAGAGAAAAGATGAAGGAATTCAGTGAATTAGCTAGAAAGACAAGGAGTGAAGATGGAGATTCTACACGAACTCTTAGCCAAGTTGCTCAAATATGGAGTCAAAGTCATTAAACTCCAAAAATGATTTACGGTGTCTTTTTAACACTTCTAGCTTTTGCTTATTTGTTTGCCAAGAAGCACCAAACATCAAGTTGTCCTTTAACACGTCTAATAATCTATTGTACTTTACGAGCAAATTTCTTAATTATATTTTGAGTTTGGTAAATTGGTATTATATGAGTCTATAACTCTAATAAGCTTATTTGAGGGGAAAAAAACAGGTAAAACAACATCATTTACAACCTATCTATTTGCTTGAAAAAAGTTGCTATGCAAATAGTTACAATATTGTATACAGGTTTTTGTAAATGGGTTACAATAGTTACAATCTTTTAAAAGGTTTGTCTATTATTGTGAAGAGGTCGTTGTTAGATAGGTTTATACTTTATATATTGTATGATGTGGCATGAATATAAATTAGGTTTGTCTACTACTGTCTCCCATGATCATTTACAGAATTGTATTCAAATATTATTCTATACCTGGAATAACTAAAGTAGTAGTTTTTTTTATTTTGTGTGCGTTATGGAATAATTAAAGTTAAACCATACTCATATCATATATATTCTGAAGAGAAGCACTAAAAGATTTAACGATACAAATGGAGGAAGAAAAAGAAAAGCAACTACAACACCCTCACGTAGCCATACTTCCAAGCTTAGGTTTAGGGCATATCATCCCACTGGTTGAATTCGCCAAACTCCTCGTCTCCCGCTATAGTTTCTCTGTCACTCTTATACTTCCTCCGACCTCAACCTGCCTTCAGCCTGCCAAGGCCCAACTCTCGTTAGTCGTTCCTCGACTCCCTCCCTAAGCAAATATCCTACTCCTTCCTCCCTCCCCTAAACCCAGCCAATATACCTCAAGATGCAAGCCAAGACTCCACCATCTCCCTCACCCACTTCCACTCTCTCTCCTCCGCTCGAGCCATATTGGAATCCCTCTCCCAACGTGCCCGGGTTGTTGCCCTTGTAACTGATTTATTTGGTTCTGATCTCTTTGATGTTGCAAAGGAGTTTAATATCCCTCCTTACTTGTACTTCACATCAACAGCTATGACTTTGTTGTTTGGCTTTCATTTGACTAAGTTAGACAAAACTGTGTCATGTGAGTACAGGGATATGCCTGAACCATTGGTTTTGCCTGGGTGTGTACCGGTCCATGGTAAGGACTTTGTGGACTCAGCTCAGGATCGTAAGGATGAGAGCTACAAGGTGTTGTTACATCATATTGAGCAGTATTCGCAGGCAGAGGGAATATTTGTCAATTCCTTTCTTGATCTTGAGCCAGGTGCTATACTGGCTTTGCAAACTGAAGACCCGAATCGACCCCCCAATTTATCCGATTGGGCCAATAATTCAATCAAGTTTGAAAATGATTGAAGATGGATCAGAGTGCTTGATGTGGCTGGACCAACAACCATTCAGGTCAGTTGTATTTGTGGCGTTTGGAAGCGGAGGGACTTTGTCGTATGAGCAACTCGAAGAACTGGCAATTGGGCTTGAAAGAAGTGGACATACGTTCTTGTGGGTAGTTAGAAGCTCAGATGATAAGTGCTCGTTTGGGTCGATAGCTAAAGCTCATAATCACGAAGATCAATTTGACTTCCTACCCAAAGGATTTGTTGATAGAACTAAGGATCGTGGGCTACTGGTGCCATCCTGGACCTCACAGATTAAGATATTGAGCCACAGAGCCACAGGAGGATTTTTGACTCATTGTGGATGGAATTCGGTTCTTGAAAGTATAGTTCATGGAGTCCCCTTAATTGCATGGCCACTCTATGCTGAACAAAAGATAAATGCTATTATGTTGAATGTAGGTCTTAAAGTAGCTTTGAGGCCAAAAACAAATGAACTTGGCCTTGTTGAAGCTAATGAAATTGCTAAAGTTATCAAAAATTTAATGGAGGGCGAAGAAGGAAAGAGTACTACTTACCACCAAATGAAGGAAATAAGTGATTCAGCTAAAAGGGCTAGAAGTGAAGAGGGGGATTCTATGAAGTTACTAGATGATATATCTCGTACATGGAGTCAACAAAAAATCTAGTAATATCTCAATTCTCAGCTATTTCAAGCACGTGCTTCAAATGAGGGATTCAAATAGAGGGTAACAAAGTGTAAATTAAGGTTGTGGTCGATGGAGCAAAAAGGGATAGGGGAATTATTGCCTCTATAAGGGGATTGATATATTAAGTTATTAACCCATGAGAGGCGGTGGGGGGGTTTGGGGTGGGCGTGGGGTTAGGGAAATCGTCACTCTACCACCACAACCACTTCCACTCATCTTCCTTGTCTGGTCTTTTACTGCCTTTTAATTATCTCTAGTCCAAACATGCTCCCAAGGTTTTTAGTTTGTTCACTTCAAGGAGGAATACTATGAATAAGTTGTCAACATGGGAAGTGTAGTATTGTTGTATTAAGTTCGACTAAATTTCATCTTTACAGATTTTCATACTACCAGAACCTTTCTTTTGTCTTTAAGACAGTGCCAGATTCTCCATCTTCCCATCTATATTTTTGTTAAGTATCATTAGTATCCAGAAATAAATCCCTTTATCCCACTCCTCAAGAAATACACATGATCTCAGTAAAAAGGTCCTTATAATCATTGCATCACTTGCACTTTCTCCCCATCTTCAGGGTGAAGGCATCTTACCAAATTCAATCATAAACAAGTTTATCTAAACATCCCAAAGTAATATGTGATTAATATTTCTAAACATTTCAAGGTATGGGAAATAATACTTCCACAATAAAAAGCTAGTTAGCTTACTCTTCTATATTCAGGCAGTGTATGACAATCTTCAAGACCTTTCATTTCCCGGGCATCCTCACGTCATCAAATTGTCCCCAGGGTCATGATTCCTCATTAACATGAGTTATTATGTTGTATCCAATGAATCGTAAATCTTTTAAAGTACAAAACTGCTGATCCTAAAAGAAGAAGGAATTCATCTTAGCTAAATACTTCTACTAACAGATAAAAATATCTACAGCAATTAGGAACTCACTAATAAAAGAAAGATACAGAATAAACTGATAAATCTTGCAATCACCAGCTGATGGACAACCAAACATTAATTATGGATTCACCAGAGGCAGTGCCTCAAACTTCAGCGTCAATTCCACCAGACAAGCTGGAGATACAAAATTTTACAGAACACTTTTCATTAACAAATTTGTAGGCATTACATGCCAAATGATGCCCATAACAACGAGGCAAAGTTTATTCAGCCATAAAACCATTTTTTCAGATGAGATTCAATTCATCAGTCCAAAACTCCAAACTTACATGATAAAACTGACAAACATGAGAAGATAAGATTCTCAGTACAGCACTTACGAAGCAGATCTACTTTGATGAAGACTCACTCTGTTTCTTTGGTGCAGGCTTCATAAGAGGATCCTAAATTATAGAAAGATAAACGAAAAATGAACTCCATTTGGACTATGATCATAAGCATCAAAGAATTGAGAGCAAAGGAGTACATAGATTAGTTAATCATATATAGATGCATTATACCATTGATTAAACAATAAAGAAGGGTGTTGTTCTATTCAACTAACTCAGCTTGAATAGATCTAGACTTATCTAAAAATTATCTAACATTTTGATTTATTTTTTTCCTGAAATAAGTCAACAGAAGTTGAACAGAACATCACCGATGTAAATACCAAGTATAAACATATGACTAGTACGCCTTTCTCCCCATAACTCATGAACAAAATCATAAACTATAATTGTCCAAAGACCTTGACTCTTGACAAGTTAAGAAGCAATAGATTCCAACTATATACAAATCTTCCAAAAGAAATTAGTTCCGTAGTGGTTTCTTCATAAAACCATAATCACACAATACTAAAAGCAACCATCACTTTACTTCCATTCCTACTCAAGGAAGAGAAGGATTCATCATTCGATTAATAAGTAGAGAATTAGAGAAGACAATATCAAACCAATGCTTAAAAGTAAAAAAACCAATATTTAAGGTAGGACTATGCCTAAGACAATGTTGTCATAAAAAAATGTAGACTTCCCAATAATCTTTCATCTACCATAGATGGCTAGGTACAATGTAGCCTAAGGCCCTAAAGAATTAGAACCGACACTTCACTAACCCCCAATTTTCCTCATTCGAATGGTTGCATAAGCCAACAAGCCTTGCTAAAGGGGGGAGGGGAGAGAAAAAAAGGCCAACAAACTAACATAGGAAGCTGTAATGACTTATCATAATAAATCTGAACAAATGTTGAAAGGCATATCAGTTAAACAAGGCGTATGTTGTTAGCTTTGCCAAACCACATACACAAGGATCAGAACTCGACACCAATCTTTAGTATTTACTAGATTTAACTTGCTCAACAATGAATGCAACCATAAATTATGCAACACCCATCAAATTGCAAACTTAAATAACAAATTTCAGCACACCATGATATAATCAACCGAGCTACTAATCCAAATTTCATCCTCAAACCATTTTGATTCAAGCATTCAAGCAATATCAATATGACCTTAAATTTCCAAGAAGTAAGATCAAAATCAAGACGAAGAATAATTCTCAATCAGAAATTGAGATCTATGATAGCAACAAAGAGATAGAATGACTGACATTCACAAAGAGGAGATTGCCGAGGAAAACCGCGCCGACGATGCCACCAGCGATCACCCCAGTGCTGCTCAGCAGACTCCACTTTCTGTAAATCATTCTGTTTCTTCCTCCTTACACACACTTTCTTACTTCTCTCTTCAACTTAACTAGGTAGAAATCAGGTGAAAATCTATGAGTTTTTCATATAATGAGCAACACATGTTTGCATAATAACAGTATGAAAATTCCGAAACACGCTCAGAAATTAATCAAAAACAACAAAATGAACGTATTTTCAATTTCTCACCAAAAACTCAGTTGTTCTCAATAAGTCCAAATATACTAATTAAACTCTGAATTACAGAAATAATGGTCTACCATGTAATTATGCTACTTGCTCGAAAAAATCGAAAAATCTTAAATTAAATCGGTCTAAAACGAAATTATGCTAACAATACTCAAAGCAGATAGATGATGCAAAATCAAGGGTTTATTGATGAAGAAAAGAAGACGGAAAGATCAAAGATGAAGAGCAATTACCAGAAATTTGAAGAAAATCGACGACAAATTCTGGAAAGTGGAACCCTAATTCAGTCGTATTTGAAAAAGCCCCAAATTAGAATGGATTTGATGATGGTAGAGAGAGAAAGAAGGAGATCTATAGAGAATTTTGAAAGGAAGCTTTTTAGGAGGTTAGCGGAACGAATCTCACTGCGGACAATTCAATTACTCAAGTCTCCGAATTATTGGCTTTGATTTTGTAGTTGGACCCATATGTTGCGCACCAGGCCCAAACAAATTTTGACCCACACCCATTGAAAGAAAGGGAGGAATTTCACTAGGTTGTAACCCAAAAATTGAAGGATGCCTATTTACTAAGTTGTCCCGGATCCCGGTTATCAATATGGGTCATATAGGGAGCTCAAGGAGTTGGTGGAGGGGGGGACCGGGGGTTAATGACTTAATGTCATTAGAGGTCTCTATTGGTTGGAGACTAACATGGGATTATTCGGCCCAATAAGTGTGTGTGTGGGGTCTAGAGTAGGGTGCTTATCGATCGAGCTGAGCACGAACTCTTGTTAGCTCGGCTCGTGCTTATTTAAGTTTATTCGAAGTTCAAACTCGAGCTAAGCTCGAAACTTAACGAATCGGGTCGTGACCGAGCGAGTTTTGACCAAGTGTTGACCGAGCTGTTATCAAGTTGTTCACGAACAAGCTTGACCTATTATTATCAGTTTTCGTCTTCTTTATATTTCTTTTTGAATATTTTTGTTTTTAGATGTTATTCTTTAACAATAAAACTATTAACCTATTATTGTGTAATATATAGAATAAATATATTTACATATACATATATAATAATCGACTCTGTTCACGAGCTTTTCGAGCCGAGCTTGTCATAATTCAGCTCGACTCGTAAAGGTCTCGAGCCAAACTCAAACTCGAGTCGAGCTCGGACTGTTCACGAACAGATTAGGCTTATTATCTCCCCTAGTCTAGAGTTTCCTCCAACGCTTTGCCAAACAAATAGCTAAAAGGAATTTTTTACTAGGTACCCCTGAGATTTAGCCATATTCATTATGGGTATTAGGTACCCTTGTCAATGTTAAAATTCACGAGTTACCCTTAAGGTATAGTATAAGTTCCATTTTAAAACAAATCCTCACAAAGTCAGTGATGTTGCTTAAATATTTTTAATAAGATTTGATTCAACGTTCATGAATTTTCTTGGTACCCACTAATGTATGTTTTGCTAGTGATGATTTTTACAAGAGTGACATATTCTTCTTGTTCAGTTGTTCAATCATGGTCTTTGGATTCCTAGCTCACTTCATGGCTCCCATTTAACTACATCTAGATATAGATATAACAATTGATCTAAAACCAGGGGCGGTTTTGAGCCGGAGCAAAGTGCGCGACCGCATAGGGCCCCTCAAAATTAGGGGCCCCGAAATAAGTCAAGTATATTTTGAGTGCAGTGTATACACATTGGAGCCCTCTGGATCAATGGTAACAAGTGGTCTGCAGACAGCAAGCTATGTACTAACGTCTCGCCGGTCTCGGGGTCGATACCTGCAGCTAGCATTTTATTTTTAGAACTTCTCTGAAACCTTTAATTAATACTGCTGTTTGTCACTTAACTATATCATTAATTAGCTTGAAAATACATTACCCAATGACCTCTTCCGCGCTTCGATGATACATTGCCCCACGTTATTTATTAGAAATCTAGATTATGTTATCTATTGGTTATTGCTATACCAAGTAATGGCTAATTCTACCCATTAATTTCTCTACTTCTATCCTTCTAAATTCTGATATGGCAACTAATAGCATCTTCAATTCTCAATAGCTATCTTTAATACATTTATGTTCAACTTTTCAACAATTTAAACTAAACAACTCCCTCCTAAAAGTAGCAGAAATATTATCTAAAAAAAAGTAGAAGAAATAACCCACTATAATTATTTCCTTTTTTCCATAGTAAGAACCTTTTATTTGTTTTGAATTATGAATTAGGGGCCCAAAATTAAAAAATGGTACAGGGCCCTCATTAACTTTGCTCCGCCCCTGTCTAAAACGCTTTGAAGTATTCTACGTTACAGAAGACCTTATTTCATTGGTCCTCTACTCCTCTTCAATAACTTTTGCAATAATTTATCTTCAGTAGATTTATTAGTAAAGATAGTAAATGAGCACCAATTACTTATAATTAAATTGGTTGACGTTGCTAAAACCAAGATACATTACAAGTTGCCATGATAATACATGTTGTATATACTAACAATTTACCATCCCCATCTTGTTGCATTACAATTTTATCAAACAAAAACTAAAACAATGGAACAAGAACAACATGAGGAAGCAGCAAAAATAGCCTTAATTCCAAGCCCAGGGATAGGGCACCTTATTGCATTCATAGAGTTAGCCAAACTCTTAATTTCACGTTTTAACTTATCCGTTACTCTTCTCCTTCCCTCTAGGACAAATGATGAGCCTACTCAAACCCAAATTTCCTTGCTTTCATCTCTTCCTAATGCCATTTCTTACATCTACCTCCCTTCTATCAACCTCTCCCACGTACCAAACGATGATCTCGATGTCGTTATCTCCCTCGTTCTCCTTCACTCCGTCCCCTCCATCCGGGACTCGCTTTCCTCGATCCCCCGCCTTGTCGCGGTGGTCACCGACCTCTTTGGCACCCCGGTGTTTGACGTAGCATGGGAGCTAGGTATATTGCCCTACATGTACTTTACTACTAATGCCATGTATTTGCTTTTCTTATTTCATTTGCCTAATTTGCATGAAACGGTGTCGTTTGAGTTTGTTGATATGAATGACCCGGTTGTTTTACCCGGGTGCGTACCGATCCACGGTAAGGATTTTGAGGATGCGCTTCATGATCGTAAGAGTGAGGCTTATGCTTGGATTTTTTACCATATAAAGAGATATGGGCTAGTGGAGGGAATTTTTATTAACACCTTTTTGGATCTTGAACCCGGTGCTATTCGGGCTTTGCAAATTCAGGACCCAAATAGGCCTCCGGTTTATCCTATCGGTCCGATAGTGAGGTCGAGTACGGGTTGTAAGTCGGGTGGGTCGGAGTGTTTAAGATGGTTGGACCAACAACCATGTGGGTCGGTTTTGTTTGTGTCATTTGGGAGTGGGGGGACTTTGTCCTATGATCAGCTTAGAGAATTGGCTATTGGGCTGGAGAAAAGTGAAGTTAGATTTCTGTGGGTGGTTAAAGGCCCAAATGATCAATCATCTTTTGGGTCATACTATAATGACCATGATCAAGATGATGAACTTTTTAGTTTCTTACCCAAAGGGTTTGTTGATAGGAACAAGGATCGTGGGCTTCTAATCTCGTCTTGGGCCCCACAGATTGAGGTACTAAGTCACAAGTCAACAGGCGGATTTTTGACTCATTGTGGGTGGAACTCGATTCTCGAGAGTATAATACATGCTATACCTTTAATTGCTTGGCCACTTTATGCGGAGCAAAAAATGAATGCAACTATGCTCGATGAAGGACTAAAGGTGGCATTAAGGCCCAAACTCAATGAGCACGGTATTGTTGAAGCAGAACATGTTTCTGCAATTGTCAAAGAGTTGATGCTAGGTACAAATGGTGGGATAATTCGTAGTCAAATCAAAGAATTTAGTGATCATGCTAAAAAAGCAATAAGTGATATTGGGAATTCCACTGATGCACTAAACAAAGTTGCTACAAAATGGATGTTGACCAAAGCTCGTGGAACGTAGTGTATGTGTATGTATTACATATGGACATAAGATCAAATCATATGTTATAAATGGAACTATGTTGTATAACATATGTTTAGACTTTTCAGAACTCCATCTTCTTTTATATGCAGCAAATTTGTTTTTTTTTTCTTTTGATCTTTTTCAACAAGTAATAGCTACCATTCAATATTATTATAGAGTTTAATTGTTTCTAATCTTATAGTAGTATTTCTTTTAGAGAGAGTTTGAGCTTAAGTGTTATGGTAAATGTTATCGTCATGATGTGGTCCATTGTTGTGTGACGAGAGATAGGCCATGAAGCTTGTATGTTTGCTCACGCAACTATATATAAAAATCCTAGTCCTTTTAGGAAGAAATAAATAATGTTTTATGTCAATTGTAATACAATAAATTAAGGTATTTAGAAGAGAAAATAAGCTAAAGAGAAAAATAAAACTTGATATTACTTGATGAAAATAATATTGTTGTATAAGAAATTACTAATGATGTATAACACATGACGAATAATGTATAATGTTGTATCAAAAGCAACTAAATTTGGTTTAGATATGAACAAGCTAAGATATATTCTAACCCAGGGAAGAACTAGGCAGACCTTCCTTGTGCAAATATTTGATAAGGGGGAAAGTTCCTCCCGCAAAGTCAATGGAGGAATGGATCATTCTATAAGACCAGGCCAATTCCAACATCTAATCTTTATGAAATGTAAAAATGACATAATTCAATGATACAATATGGTAAATGCTTAGATGAGGAAATGTGTGTAAACTTGCTAATTATGAAAATTTTAGGGGGGAGGGGGGTTAAATTATGTAATAAGTGGCTATATTTGATAATATTAGTCGGTTTATCCGGTATACTATTCTTCAAATATTAAATATATAGAGTTAGATATTTATAATGATTCCAAAAAATCTAACTTAAATTAAAATACAGAATAGTGAATGTTATATGATCTATTGCGGACAATTGTTACATCTAACATTAGCATCTAGTTGTTATGTATGCATGCATGTTAGAGTTTAGACCGACTTAGAGGTGATCCTGAGTCGGTCGGGCTATGCCAAAAAAGTGTTGGCCAAAATTTTTGTGCCAAAGTCCATTAATTCGAGCCGGACTGAAATTTAGCCTTAATTTCTGAATTTAGGTTACCCATTACCCGACTTTTTTGCCCAAAAATCATGTCCAAACCGCGGGCCGAAAAATGTTACCCAAAACCCGCTAATTTTGGGGCCGGACCCAAGTTGATCAACTCTAGACCGACCCTAAGGCCTAAGCCCACTTCATGCGGAATTAAAAAATATATTCTTTTTGTTGTAAAATTTTGATTTTTGACGTTATTAATATAATTCACTTTAATCATCTTGTATTATTTATATGTAAGGAAATATATGATCATGTGAGATTTTGTAAGATCTGTCTCAATTTATATAGTCACAATATCAACCTTTTATAATATTACCTGTACACAACTACTCAATTAGTCAATTAACCGTTATTATATTGAAAGCCTTGTAAGTTAGTGTATCATACTCCCTTCGTCTCTATTTGTTAGTCCTATTAAGTTTATGTAAATGTGGGACCAAATGAAGCGAATGTGTAAGTAAATTGTGGTTTTCTATAATCACTCTTACAATGAGACAAATAGTAGCAATATTTTAAATGGAAGTATAGGTTAAATAAAAGGGGACAAAGTGACTACAACGGGTAGTAATATTTTAGGAAAAACTTGTCTATCCATTAGAGATAGACATTAATAATTAGTGGAGTTTAATTCAACAGTGTTACTAATGTTATAATTGTCTATTTCTAGTGGGTAAAGAGGCGAAACCAGACAATATTTACAGAAGGGGCTAGTAATTAGTCAAGCATGAATTATTAGGCCAAGAATTGTACTACGATGTACAAGAAAAAAAAAACATAGAGTTGAGGGAGGGTGGGGCAAGGTCCCTTTCTACCCCAAAATAGTTTTGGCCATGAGTGAATAGCTTAGCTAATACTCCTTAGTCTTTTTTTTACTTGCTACATTTTTGTTAAAATTTTTTTAAAAGTAAGAAGAAATCCTCTGGGCCGCCCTCGCTCGTACAGGGTTCCCCCAGATGCCCATTACATGCCAAAGACCCCCAACCCCCTTTCCCCCTTAATTCCCAAGCAAATGCTTCGGGTAGGGATTGAACCCTAGACTTTGTTATGGAAGATGGGAGAGCTCGCCACTTGAGCCAACCCCAATTCCGGCTACATTTTTCTTAAATGGATGTCTCTTTTACTTGCTACATTTCTTTATTTGGTAATCATGGTCCACAAAAAGGTACCAATATTTCCCTATATTTTTGTCATCTTTCTACTTAAAACTCCCAAATATTTGTTATTCTTCATAATGTTATGGTGCTCACCACACTTTTTGACTCCTCTAAATAGAGGTTAAAGTTATTCGGATAAAAACCGAAATCCAATCCAATCCAATCCGAATTAGTAATTCGGATCGGATTCGAACTGTGTTCGGATTGGATTTGGGATTAGATTTTTTAAAAAATTGAATTTTCGGATCAGATTGGATTGAGGGTAATTGGATCCGAAAATCCAATATAACCGAATAGTAATATGCCTTGTATTATGTATCATGGATTGGGCATAAGCTGATTTATTTTAACAAAAAGCCCAGTGCTTAAGTGTTGTTGTTGTATTCTTTGTTGTTGAACTAAACCTGTTGTATTCTTTGTTGTTGGACTAACCTCATGTATTCTGTTACGTTCTGTTGTAATGAATTATGGCCTATGGTTTTGATATTAGTTTATTAATGGACTATGGGGTTTGTAATGAATTATTAATTTGTAAATTGTAAATCTATTGGGCTACTGTTGTCGACTTGTCACGCCTAATTTATTTCATAAAAAAATAGAGTTTTCAAAAATCGGATTTTCAGATCGGATCCAATCTAGTATTTGAAAATTCGGATTGGATCGGATCGGATTCAAACTCTAATTGGTTTGGATTCGGATTGAAAACTTGAAATCCAAATTTTGTTCGGATTGGATTGGATTAGGCCCAAATCCAAACCATACACCGAACTATCACCCCTACATCTAAATACTTATGTCCTCAACAATGTACGCAAGTAACTAAAAACAAAGGAAGTAGATAAATATTAAATGTATCAATCTAATCATCAGAAGTTTCTTTCACGGTCAAGTACACAAAAAGGTCCCTTAACTTTCTAGTTTCTAGAATAATGTCCGGTGTCTATAGTTTGCGTCACCGGTAGATCATCATCACGTCAACGAGTACCCGCCATTATTGTCTATTGAATGTTGGCCAAAAACTGCAAATATTCGCTGCCAAGTGCCAAGGTTTAAACACAAACACCAATATTGTTATAAACGAAAAACCTCTGTTTTTGTTCTATCTAACTTAGTAACTTAGACGATATGCAACTTGCAAGACTTATCTCTAACTAATAATACTGCTACCTCCTTGATTCTTCGGATTAAAAAGTTGACCATATCACGAAAAACATATGTTATTTGAAATATCAACTTACTTTTGAGTTATTTATTTTTTTAAAAACTCAAATTATTTGCTATAATCAAACAAAAAGTAAAAATTTTAATATGTTCCAAAAATATTCAAATAAATTAATATTATTTATATTCTTAACATTCTAATTAAAATAACTGTAAAAAAACATTCTAATTAAAATGATATTGTGACTCAGAATATATAAGTTTCAAGCTATAAATATAGTCTCATTAAAGAAAGAAAAAATAATCTATACAATTTATTAAATTCAATTCGAGAATCATACCCATTATATATAGTAAAAGAAAACCTGATCACTTTAAATAAAGAGAACAAAAAGCTAGATACAACCTTAAAGGATGATTTATTTAGCAGGTCTTCTAAAAATTTGAAATCAAAATGGTCCCATGTTATTAGTAGAGATGGAAATTATATCATCTAGTAGACGGCTACAAGCCTACAAACTTACTAGATTAGTAGCATTTGATGGAGTAACTTAACTAATCCCCATGTCGAACATACGATCTAATCTCTTAGATTGCGGGATCGAATCCTCCTTCATTAGGTGTGTTTGGATCCTCTAAAGTTCTAAAATAACTCTACAAGGTAGAGTTTGAGCAATATCAACAATTGAATAAAAAATCAATGGCTCGTATATTATCTTTCTAAAATCCCCCTATTTTTCTCATCAAAATCCACCCCCTAATTTTCCCTTTCTCACCAATATGAACCCTTGATTTTAAAATGTACTCCCGCCGTTTTTTTTACTTGCTACATTTTTCATATATGGATGTTTCTTTTTACTTGCTACATTTCCTTATTTGAAGTATTTGTTTTTCTCTTTTTCCACCCAAAAGTACTACTTTTTCACCTTTTCCCATTATTTTACATTAAATGGCTCAAAAAGTACCCTCCCAAAAGCTTGAAAGTAACATTGACTTAATTGTTGTGCATTATCAAATGTAGCAAGTAAAAAAAACGGAGGGAATATGGTTCAAATACAACTCTATCTTGTATAGTTTTATTAAAACTTTAGAGGATCGAGACTTTCATTGAGTAAACTAAAACCATATATAGTCAGTTTTCTTGAGAACGGAAGCAATATGCTGACGTCTCAGTTGACGTCATCCTGATGCATGATTTCGCTTTCTCTCAGCTTGCTCAAAGAGAATTCCTTTCACAAGACAAGCCCAATCAATAATTGACCTCATCAAAATTCAAAGACATCATACAAGGAACCAAGTACACTGTACACCTTCTTTGGCATCGACAGCTGGGAAGTTGAATGATAAAGCAAGAGCATAAAGGAGATTATTCGAAGTACTAATTATTGACTAATCATTATGTATACTATGTAGATATAATTTATTAATAAGCCCTCTATCATTTGGCAAAAATATTTAAACATGTCAAATTCTAGTTGGTAAAATCAGTTGACATTATTTGTTTGTAAATCCCCAAAGTTAATATCAAATTTTTATTAATTTTGCACTACAAAAAACGCTCGTATAGCGACGGAGTTTTAGAAACGGATTTGTATCCGTTTCTAATTTAGAGACGGAAAATTTATAATCCGTTTCTAAAAAAAATATAGGGACGGATTTTAAAATCCGTCCCTAAGTTAGAGACGGATTTTAAAATCCGTCCCAAAGTTAGAGACGGAATTGTAAAATCCGTTTCTGGTGTGTTTTACCAATTTTTCCAAACTTTGTCAAAAAGTTAGATCTAATTTAGAGATGGATTTTGAAAAAAACCATTCCTAAACTTAGAGAAATCCGTCTCTAATTTTAGGGACGGATTTTGAAATCCGCCTCTAAGTTTAGGGACGGATTTCAAAAATCCGTCTCTAATTTTTTGCTATATATGGAATTAGAAACGGATATTATTCCGTCGCTAAATTAGAGACGGATATTTGGGATTCCGTCTCTAAGTTCGTTTAGCGACGAGGACTTTAGTAACGGACATAACCCGTCTCTAAATCCGTCTCTGAGTACATATAGCGACGGATTTTGACGATTTAGAGACGGATTATGTCCGTCGCTATAAAGTGATTTTTTTATAGTGTTGGTTGAGATGCTGATCTTTCAACTATGCAAATTTGTCTATTTGATCACAAAAGAAACTAAATGTCAATGATAAAGTTAATTAATTAACCAAGTGATTTACCAAACATCATTTAAGGTGAAATAGTAGGATGATTCTTCTATTAGTGCTCTTAACGTAATTTTGCAATTGAAGTTTCATGTCATCATCCATGGACCCTGGTAACATTTGTCTACTGTTATCACATATTTTACCAGTCACCACGCACGTTTGGAAATGCTTGGTATAATAATAATACTGACTAGTTTTGCAAGTTTAAAAAGGATAACATATAATTTGAGGATTAGTTCATACCCAATCAAATTAATATGAGATTTCTCTCAAAAGTACACTAACATTCATTACTTATTACCATAATTTTATTACCGCCTAGTAATCAGCCTATAAATTATGTACATAATGACTAATTATCTAAATTTGGTATGCAACAAATTTGGTAAATAATTGATCAAAAAGGATTTTCGAATACAACAATAAAATGTGGTGTAAAATTTTATCATAATTAACGCTGAAAATCCAACAAACTCCTCAATATTATTAGGCTCAGTATGCAAAATTAGCACTTTGCAACAAATTTGTGCTATTTATAAATGTTGGGATTTCCAAGGGCGTGATTGAGCATATTCAATGACCAGGCTCTTCCAGTTCCACACGCGCCATGAGTGCATTACTATACGTGTCTTTTCTGTATATTTTTATGTGTCATTTGAGTTTATATACATCTGGACAATTTTTTTTTTCTTTTTTCTTCTTTTAAATTTTCGTTATTCTTACAAAAAATTGAAAAACTAATAATTAAAATATACTTCTATGTAGCAACGAACTAACATGTTTGGAATAGAGGAAGTAAGATTTAAAAATTATTGGACAATTATATACCAAAACCTTGCGTGTGTATCTTTCAAGTAAACCCTTCGTCCTCACAGTCCACTTAGGTTTGGACACGAATATTAAGAGTAAATATCAGGGGAATTTATTATGAGTAGATAGAAAACAGTAAGTATAAATAATTGATTAAGAGATCGAGAGTTAGTAGAGGGTCCCACATCACATGGATAGAAAGAGAGAGAAAGAAAGAGATAAATAGCTAGTAGAGCGATCCATATCACATGGATTGAGTGGGTTGAGCAGGGTAAATATTCAAAGTAAGGTAACATGACAATTTATTTATAAACTGATCAAATCAGTATACAAGACAATCATTTAAAGACGAAGGGAGTATATATGACGAAATGAAAACATAATAATAAGAGTGCGTTCTCTTTACCATAATAACATAAGTTTCAAGATTACTATAAATTAACGAGGTCCGATAAACTGTACATATAAGATAAACTCATGACTCATTAGATCAAGTTGATCGATTTGTTTAATTTGAAGTAGTTCATATGGGAAGAAAACACACTCCAAATCAACATCAATTAGGAAATAGAAAACATATGGGAAATAAAATTGTCAACATTATATGTGTCCCTTTTGTTTAATTAATGAAGCATCTTCTTTGTTATCCTTTGGCAACGTTCCCCTATCCCATATTCTCGTATGACTTGTAAATTGTATTCCAAGGGGGGCATGCTTTCCACTACCTCTCTACCCCTCACTCACGCAGACCCACAAGGTCATAACTATAACTTTTCAAAACAATCTTTATGAAGATTTATAGCAGTCTATAAATACCACCCCCCATAATTTGATTCTTTCTCAACCACTTGAAAAATATCACAATTTTTTCTCAACATCACTACTCCTAAATCCTAATATACCATTTTTCCTCTTTCTCCCTTGAAACAAGTTTTTAGTAACAGAAACTCGTAAAATGGAACCTCAAAATCCTCCCCACATAGTGCTCTTTCCAACTCCTGGGATGGGACATCTTATTCCCCTCGTAGAACTCGCCAAGAGAATCCTCCAAATCACCCAATTTAAACTCTCTTTTGTTGTCCCCACTAATGGGCCGCCAACACGGGCACAAAAGTCCGTGCTGGCGGTCCTTCCTGAGGATCGAGTCTCATCCACTTTCCTTCCACAGGTTAATCTTGATGACGTACCCGCCAACGCTATGATCGAGACTAGGATTAGTCTCACTATTGCCCGATCACTCCCCGCCTTCCGATCCTACCTCAAGGACCTTCGAAATTCCCACCATCACATCGCCGCCCTCGTCGTAGACCTCTTTGGAACCGACGCCTTCGACGTCGGTTCCGAACTCGGGATCAAGTCCTACATGTTTTACCCATCTACGGGTATGTGTCTATCTTTTTTCATGCATCTTCCGCAGCTTGATGCTCAAGTTTCCTGTGAGTTTAAGGACATGCAAGAACCGGTTGCTTTACCTGGGTGTACTCCGGTTCATGGAAAAGATCTCTTGGACCCAGTTCAGGATAGAACTAATGATGCTTATAAATGGACTCTTCATCATGTAAAAAGGTATGGTTTAGCTGAGGGTATTTTGGTAAATTCATCTAATGAGTTGGAGGAGGGGGCTTTTAAGTTTTTACAAAAACATGAACCGGGTAAACCGACTGTTTATCCGGTCGGACCGTTAGTTAAGACCGGATCGGGTGATGAGACGGGTGATGGGTCCGAATGTTTGAAGTGGTTGGATGAGCAGCCACGTGGGTCGGTTTTATTTGTTTCTTTTGGAAGTGGTGGGACCCTTTCGTATAATCAGATAATTGAGTTGGCTAATGGTTTGGAGATGAGTGAGCAGAGGTTTTTGTGGGTTTTAAGAAGTCCCAATGATGAGACTCTTAATGCAACGTACTTTAGTGTTGAAGGTGATCATAAAAACCCCCTAGATTATTTGCCTAAAGGATTTTTGGATAGGACTAAAGAGCGGGGCCTAGTTATTCCGACGTGGGCTCCACAAGTTAAGGTGCTTAGTCACCCTGCGACAGGTGGGTTTTTGACTCATTGTGGATGGAACTCGATTCTAGAAAGTATAGTTTATGGGGTGCCCTTGATTGCATGGCCACTCTATGCCGAGCAGAAAATGAATGCAATAATGCTAACCGAGGGTATGAAGGTTGCATTGAGGCCTAACAAGGATGAGTCGGGGATCGTTGGCCGCGGGGAGATTGGAATGGCCGTGAAGGGTCTAATGGAAGGCGAAGAAGGGAAGGAAATTCGAAATCGGATGAATGATCTGAAGGATGCAGCCACTAGAGTGGTGGGAGAAGATGGCTCATCAACAAAAGCACTTCATGAAGTGATTCAAAAGTGGAAATCTCACTAAATTAAAGTCATAATGTTACATGAAGAAAACAAGACAAAAAAGAGGTGGGGATCCATTACTATAGTGCGTGTGAATGTACAATTTTTTTCCTCCTCTATCTGTTGAACTTGTGATTTCTCCACTTCTTTTGTTGCTTATCCTTTTCAATTCCAATTTAATTTGTTATGAAACTTTCATTCTGTCATTGTCTTAGTGTGTAAATTGGATATCATTGTAAAGTATTTAATTCCATTTTGTTATAAATTTTCCTTGGAATCATGTAAATTGGAATTGTTTTCTTGTGCCAATATTATCTTATTGATTCTACCAACTCATAATTTTAAATGGTAGGGCAGTGGTTGAGACTTAATGCATGTTATAAATTGGTAAGTTACAAAGAGCCAGCAATTAATTGAGGTAGTAATGGACCCCATAGCAAGAAAAAAATTGTAACAGTTCAAATTAAACGGATCATATGTTTGGCCTCTACCCTTTCTTCATGAAAATTGGAAAATTGATGGTTTAAAGCCAGCTCCACTGCCTACAGGAAATTATTCATCAATAGTGTATTCCAATGTTTTTTTGGAGAACCGCCGACGGATCCGACATAACACCAACACAAATCAACTTGATTCCAACCCGATCTGATAAATGTACGTAAATAATTATCTTATGCTTAAAACTTTTTTGATACAACTTTGGACATACTCACATACATTATGTGTTGTGATTAGCAGAAGTCGTAATTATCGTGAATCCAAATATATAAATTCCATTAAACAAAGGAAACTATCAACTCATCTGTTTGCACTTTAAAAAGCGGCTTTTACAAAGTTTTCCTTCAAGTAATCCTTGTATATTTGCGGACAAATATGAAATTTTACAATCTTGACATCTCAACTGCTCTAAATCTCCTCCTTACTCTTTTTCTTCCAATAATGAAAAGTGGGTGGCCCATCTAGAAAATATATGTACGATATTCGATTTTTGGTAGAGTTTTCATTATTCATATATCTATGCTTGATGCTTCATTTAGGTCATGTTCTTTTGGACTTATTTTCAGTTCAATTTCTCTTCTCTCTACAATTCAGTTTCTTTCTCTCAATTCAGTTCAGTTAATTTCAGTTCAGTTCACTTCAATTTCTCATCCAAAAGAACAGGGTCTTACTATAAAACTTCGTCTTCTTTTTGGACTTCTCAAACGTGGTAGCTCATGCTGATCGCAAAATTTGACTTTGAATGCCTACATTATTTGAAGTTTGAACCTCGTCAATCATTTATGCCATGCATGTGTTACACATTGTTTATAATGTATCTATTTTATGGCTAACATTCGTGTTAGTTTTAATTTGTTATATAACATATCTTCAGCTTTATCCACTCGGGATGTTAATATTTTTGTTTTAATACGGTAAGAAAAATGTAGAAGTTCTTACCCAATTTGCATGGATATGTCTATATATATATATATATATTATATTTTCGTATGTATAATACACTAATTATGATATGTGTGATAGTTAAAATGTTATTCCTCATTTCACCTAAATTCACCTATCTCAATTCATTATAGTTGGATATTATAGATACACTGAACCAAATATAATATTGTATAACCGCATGATACTATTTACAAAAATGATACTTCCTTCGTTTAATTTTAAAGGAAACATAGGGAATTGATACGGGGATTTAGGAGAGGAGAGAGATAGAGAGAAGTAAATACCAAATAAAAAATATTTTCTTTTTTTAAAAAGTCTTAAATGGCAAATGTTTCATTTATTTTAGAATGGAGGAAGTATAATTGATGATTTCTTTTACACTTTGTTTTTTTTGGGCTCCTTTTCGGGAACCCGTGGTAAAATAAATTTCCTCCCATTGCTCCCGCGCATGCGCCACTCACCCAGAGGCCCAACAAGCCCCAAACCCCCTTCCCCCCAACAATATTGAAATTTTGCTTCCACCAAGATTTGAACCTTGGTCTCCCATGTGGGAGATAGGAAGCCATACCATTAGACCCAAGGGTCCTTGGTTCTTTTACACTTTGTTTGGGTAGGAGGAAATGGAAAGAAAGAAAAAGGAGGAATACAATGCAACTTGTTTGGATGGTATTGAGTGAAGGAATGAGTGGGAGGAATACAATGCAACTTTGTTTGCATGAAATATATGTACAATAATTTATTGTGAGATGAGGGTAATTTTTTGTAGTAAATCAGTTACTTATATAGAATTGACTCTTTTAAGGTAAAAAGTTACCCTTCAAACGATGGTAACCTTTTGCCTTAGATGGGTCACTTTCGCTTGTAATTAAAGAATGACCCATCCAAGGTAAAAATAGTTCTTTGTTTAAAAGTGACTCTTTTTGAATTATAAAGTAACTCATTTTAATTTTAAAAGTGACTTAGGCTCTGTTCTTTTGGACTGAATTAATGAAAATTCAGTTCAGTTAAGGAAAATTCAGTTCAGTTCAGTTCAGTTAGTTTCCTCTCACAGTTTTCATTCACTTCAGTTAAGTTCAGTTCAGACAAATTAAGTTCAGTTAAGTTAAGTTCAGACAACTTTAGTTCAGTTTAATTCAGTTCAGTTTCAGACAACTTAAGTTCAATTCAGTTCAGTTCAGACAAATTCAATTCAGTTCAGTCCAAAAAAATAGAGCCTTATTTTTGCTAAAAGTGAGGTAGGCCCTATTTTTTTGAACTGAGAAAACCGAATTGTAGAAAGAATCGAACCGAAAAAATCCCAAAAGAAACGGTCGTAGTCTTACAAGAAATTTTATACATTTGATACACACAATTATTAATTGATAAAATTAATAATAAAAGCGCCACGTCACCCAACTTCTACAATAATGATATTGGGCGGGCCTCATTGTGTTCGTGCGCATGACGTATCCATCTCTTTACTTGAGCCATGTTAATTGGGTAATTATTATAACTTTATCTCTTCATTATTAAAAGTTAGAACAAGTAGGAAAAAGAATTGTCTGAATTCTTGATTACATGAGTTAACATGACAAAAGAATATTATGAATATTATAAGTGTGGTGCCACTAATTCAATTGAAGCATCATTAGTAAAAGACATTTACCTACTATCTATTCGAGAAGGTGAGAGGGATAAACTACGTGTTAATCAACATTGACAAATGCTACCGGGTTATCTAGCTATCAATGAATAATTTATGGTTGTTTCTAAGAATTATTGTGGATCAGGGTGTCACAAAGATTTAATAAGGATGTTTTTTCACATAATTTTCATAATGCTAACTACATGACCTAATGACAAGCAAATGTTTATAGGATTACTGAAATGCTTGACCTTTTTCTAAAATAGAAAATAAATTCATTAATTGATCATAGTCATATATGTGCATATATTCCCTCCGCTTTTTTTTATTTGTTACATTTGTTACTTTGGGAATGAAGTCACTAACTTTGACCGATAATTTTGACTTTTTCATAAGTAAAAAATATAGTCATGTGTAGTCTTATAAGATTCGACTCGATGTGTAGATTCATAATATCAAATTTTTATAATTTTTACTTAAATGAAATAAGAGATATTAAGGGTTATATAACATCTTCAAAACCGCGCAACAACAAGGTAGCAAATTAAAAAAAGCAGAGGGAGTACAATTGAAATTCTATGCAACCAAATACTACAGTTCCAATAAAGCAAAATTTATTTCACTCCCAAAATCCTAAGGTAGAATAAGCCATGTGCTATGAATTGTATCGTTGTTTGATAATAGTAGAGGGAAAGGAGAACCTTATTTTCATACAACCTTAATGCAAGGGGATCTAAAAACTTTCATAGTCTTATGTTGAAAGAATTTATTTGATAATAATAGAGGGAAAGGAGAACCATTGTCGAAATATTGTAAAATATGAAAAAGCTAATCCACAAACATACTCCACAATTATTATTATTGTAGATTATAAAGACGGATGAGACTCTTCAATAGAAAAAAAAAGCTCTAAATCCTTCAAAAGATTGGAGTAAATGGTCTCATAGATACACAACAAGTCGTATTGGTGAAAAACTGAAAACAGACAATATGACTTAAAATTCTTTTAAAGCTGAGAATTGTGATACATTACCAAGCGAAAAAAATTTATGTATTAAGTACTTTATACAATCGAGAAAATATCATTTTCTGTTACGGCAACATGAGCCTTTCAAATACCAAGGACCGTTGGGTCTAATGGTATGATTTCCTATCTTCCATATGTGAGACCAAGGTTCAAATCTTGGTGGAAGCAAAAATTTCAATATTGTTGGGGGGATTTGGGGCTTGTTGGGCCTCTGGGTGAGTAGCCCTGTGCAAGGGCAGCCCAGAGGAAATTCATCTTACCACGGGTTCTCAAAAGGGGGTAAAAAAAAAACATCAGCCTTTCAAATCAATAAATGAAAACCTCGTATTTTCTTCTACAGTTGATATCGAACAAGTGAGGAGGATTTTTGTGGGCCCCACAGCCAAAGTTATTGAATACACTTTTTCTCTTTTTACTAGATATCAAAATACAACTATTGCATAAATAGTGCAATTCATAGAGCATAACGAGATAAACTCTTTAATTTGTAATATTGGCCGAGTAAAACTAGCCTTTTTTTTTTTTGACAACGAAAGCTAGCCTTTTGATATATAACTAGTTGTTGGCTCGGGCGATGCCCCTAATCATTTATCAATGTGAATTTGAAGTCTTAAATCAAACACTTGAGAAAAGTGAAAAAAAGAGTTATAGGCATTGGATTGTGCTTAGGAAATTAAATGGTCTTCGAGTTCTTTTTAAATTTTCTACATAATAAATTATAACATGAATTATTCATCAATATAACATCGGTTTCAAGAGAGTATATATATATAAATATATAACGGATTTTTCACGCGTACTTTCGTGGTTTGACGAAATTCACGCAGTGCACTCCGCGTTTCAACATCCACCCTGGTGCCCCTAAGGTTTTGAAAAATCCGACGCGTGACCCTACCGTCAACTTTCCGTTAACTTTGACCCTAAAAAAACTTAATTAACCTAACTTGGCGGCCCCCTCTCCGCCCCACACCCACCCCACCACCCCCGGCCCCCACCCCCAACCCACCCCGGCCCCCCCCCTCCCCCCCTCCCCTCCCCCTCCACTCCACCTCGCAGCCCATCCCCCACCCCCTCCACCGCCGCCGCCCCAAGCTCCACTCCCTCCCCATCGATTTCCCCTTCCCCCTCCCCCTTCCCTCGTTGATTTCCCCCTCCCCTCCCCTTTCCCCATTGATTTCCCACCCCCCACCCCTTCGATTTCTCACTCTCTCGCCTCACTTTGCTTTCATCGGATTTCCCCCAACCCCAACTTTCGCCCCCTCCCTCTCTCGTCGATCGTCGTTCTTGCCATCCTCGGTCGATTTCCCTCCTCGTAGCCCGAAATTCGAAAACAGAGGGGGATGGGGTTCGATTTTAGGTAGACAAAAAACGAGAGGAGGGGAGGGGTGGGGATTAGGGAATTCAAAGGGAAAGGGGCGGTGGAGGGGGGAAGGGGTAGGCGCCGACGGAGGGGAGGGGGGGGGTGGGGACTGGGAATTCGAAGGGCTGGCGGTGGAGGGGGAAGGGGTAGGCGTCGGCGGAGGGGAGGGGGGGGGTGGGGGCTGGGAGTCGAAGTGGAAGGGGCGGTGGAGGGGGAAGGGGTAGGGCGCCCGGCGGAGGGGAGGGGAGGGGTGGGGAAGGGGGGGACAGGGGTGGTGGGGTGGTGGGAAGGTGGGGCAGTGGGTGGTGGGGTGGTGGGGTTAGGGGGTTAGGGTGAGAGATAGGTTAATTAGGGCTTAAAGTTATTAATTAGAGTTAATTAGGATTAATTAGTATTAGTTAGGTTAGTTAGGGGGTTAATTTGGTTGATTTAGCCTTAATGACTAACGGAGTTGACGGCCGTTAGTCATTAAGGGTATTCTGAGTATTTTTCAAAACCTCATGGGCACCAGGTGAATTGTTGAAAACGCGAGGGTACCAGGTGAATATTGCGAAACCTCAGGGGTACCTGGTGAAAAAACCGAATATATAATTACTTATAAAAAATATAATACAATTTTTTTTTAACGTAGGGTGATGTGTAAGAATACAATCGATGCAATGAAATGGTGTAGTAGTGTTAATTACGGAGGTTATAAAAATTTGAAGAGCTTTTGTTTTTTTATTATAAGATTACTGAAAGGGTAGGACATGCTATTATTAACATTAACTTAATGAGTATTAATATAAACATTTGTATTTAATTATCTTAAAAATAGGAAATTAACTTGTCTTTAAATGTTTTTTTTCCCATAAAGACCAACATGAGATTGTAGAGTAGTTGGTTAGTGCACTTATATCTTAAATGAGAGGTCATGGGTTCGAGGCATATAACACACATTTTTATTGTTTAATATGTCATTTGATTACGTGGGGGAGGGGGGAAGTACATGTGACATCATGTCATGTTTTTGCTTTGAGTTTTAGATATATATACAAATTTAGCCGCTCTTTTCTCTTTCTCCCTATATTTGTGTAATTTTTAACCTCTATTTCCATTTATCTTCAGGTTTTCATTCTTTATTTTAAAAAAAGACTTGTATACATAATTTCTTTATTCTTTTTGTTCCTTCTACTTTGATTTTTATGGTCAAATTTTGCGAATATTGACCTTTAATATCTTAAAAATTAGATATTTAGTATTATAAGTGGTCGTTTGGTTGCTAATTGAAATAATGGGAATTTCAAATTCCTAGGAATTGTGAAATGGGCTAGTTGTTTGGTTGACAAAAAATTTTTAAAATGGGGGAAGTAGAAATTCCCATGAATTTCTATTGCCTACAAAATGGGGGAATTAACTAACCTACTCCCCCCTAGGTAAGTAGAAATTCCTATGAATTTCCACTTCCCTTATACACTACCAAACAAAAATTTTAAATTCTCATGAATTTAATGAAAGAATTTATATCACGTGTATTGAAAATTCATGGGAATTTTCAATTCCTATGATCAACCAAACGACCACTAAGATTGTTATTGACCAATCTTCATAAGTACTTTCACTAAAGTAATTTTCTATAATTTATATACAATCAGAGAAGCTTATGATCAAAATTATTCTTAGCTTAAGAACCATGTGAAATAAAGTAGAAAGAATAAAAAAGAATAAAAGGAGCTCTACATTATTCTTGAAAATTACAAAAAGCATAAGATAAAGTCTTTTACTTCTAGAAAAGGCTTGTGGTACAAAATAGCTAATAATAACTCTCAAAAAATTGAAGAAAAATCTTATTCTTTTTTATTTGGTTAAAAAAAATCTTATTCTGATCATCCTGACTAAAGCGACGTACAACAAAATCATAATGAATCTCAATGGAATCAATGTGCTTGCGCCCCACAAGGTGTGCCTCTATATTGTCTAGAGCTCGTAATGAAGTGAACGGTATATGGTTTGTTGTTGATTTTGGGTTTTAATAAACTTTACGATAATTATCTCTATCATATAAAGGAATGGGGGAGCTATGGTGTCCCCCAGTGGGATTTGATCGCGGCATCAATAACCTAGCTTTAGTTTAAGTAGCCCTAGTCGAAAAATGCTAGGGATTAAGGCTTTAAGCATAAATTTTTTAAACCGATTTTCGGACTCCATCTAATTGTAATTTTTTGGGCAGCTCAAAACTGTTTTTTGTGTTAAAAATTTTGGCCCTGCCAGAAGAGCCCGCTATATATGGCTCGAAATAGTAGGTTTTAGGCACCAAAATTTGCCTGAAATTTGGCCCAACATGGTCCGACATGATGCTGAATTTTTTTGGAAGCAACTCGGCCCGACCCGTTATTTGTTCACTTCTACTGTGCTGAAACGGATATGTGCAATACTAATACCATAAGAAATTATTGGTTTTTAGATCCATGGGGTGGGCCGTATTATTGGTCTTTTATGGAGTGGTCCAGTGGTCCACTAATGATCATGCATGTGTTTTTGGTTGGGCTGACAATCGGGTCAGGTTCGGTATCGTTAATAAATGGGTCAAGAATCCCTCAACCCAAACCTAACCCATTTAATAAATAGGTTGAAAAACTCAACCATGACCCGACCTATTTAATAAACGGGTTACCCATCTAACACATGTAACCCATTTAATCATAATTATTATTATAATGAAAAATAATTTTTTTCTTAAAAAGCTAAATGAGCAAGTTCACTAGCATGTTTAGAGTTTCTTAGAATAATTATGACCTATTTTAACGATATTTTACATTTTTTTAACCAATTTTAGATTTACGAATATATGTTTCCGAGAATTTTCTATATGTACAAGTCAATAAGGTCCAAGCAGTTCATTTTCGGGTCGGAAATATCAACATTAACCTAACCCGTTTAATTAAATGGATTAATCGTGTCAACCTATTTACTTAAATGGGTCAAAAATCCAACTCTAACCCGCTTATTTCGGGTTAAATTCGGATCAGGTTGTCAAGTTGGGTCACTTTTTAAGAGCCCTAGTTTTTGGTCCATTCCAAAAACTCGTGAGCCACAAAATGATATACAATACTAATAAAATATCCACATCGCTTTATCTTTATCTTCAGTTATATTTCTATGTCGAGAGATGTGCTAAAAATTCTAGGCCTCCTTGGTATTACTCAAACAGGCTAATATAGTAGTAGTACTCCACAAACAAGAAAACTTAAGAATTGCAGAAATGGAGAAAAGCAGTGAATATTGCAAGGTTTGTGTTACTGGAGCTTCTGGATATATTGGATCATATCTCATTAAAAAGCTCTTGAACAAGGGTGTTTACTATGTTCATGCTACACTAAGAAACTTAGGTTTGTACTACTCTCATGACTCATCTCTCTCATTTTCTCTAATATTTCATCAATCTAAGTAGATCCCTTTTTTTTTGGGATGAAGTAGACAAGTTGCAAGTGGATAAGTAGATTTTAAGGCTTTCATTTATCTAATTATTTTTTTTGAAAAAATACATGCCAAAAGCTAGAGCTATTATTATAATCCGAAAAGTTCACATTAATAATTTGAACTTTCGCCAATTTTTTAAAAATGATCCTTGCTCAAAAATAATATCAAACATTTGAGACCTTCTCAAAGTAATCTGTGATGTTAGGGAAATATTATGTAATAAGGAGTTTCCTTATAGTTGGAGTCTTTGTTTAGATAGGTTTATATTGTTTCCTATTTCATTTAGGAAACATATCTCTTGTATCATATATATTGACTGATGAATGAATGAGAACACAGAATACACTTTACCGTACCCTAAATTTATCAATCTGAAATGTTATAGAACCCTCTTGGTCAATCGTTCATAAGAGAGTTCAAATATTTGATAATGTCCCACCAAAATTTGGAATGATTTTTAATTCATCATAAGTAAGATTATTTTTAAGATAGATAAGTGAAGGTTGGAGTTATTTATGTTATTCTATTTCCCTGCTAATCATAGTACTTCCGTCGTTTATGAAAGATTGCAACAAGGGGTATTATTTGTGGGACATAAAAAATTCATTTGTTGCAACTAATGAAAACTGAAGAAGTATTAGAATTATTTCAGTAGTGACCTATATATCTCTATTATATAAGGGAGGGGGGAGGGAGTGGTGTCCACCTAAAAAGACTATAATGCCCCATCATTACTTTGTTTCAGAATAAATCACATTAATTTCAATTAATACTAAATATGTCAATTAATGCTAATCTCAAAGTGAGTTGCAAAAGGAAATTTGCAATATGAAAAAAGGAAATTTAGCACCATTTTGTATACTTAAATTTCAATCATAATTGAAAGAACATACATATGGAATTTTCTGTCATTAATCAAGTATACTCATCTCTACATGTATCGCACATAAAACAACGATCAAATACTTTCAACTCAAGTTACAATGTTAAGAACAAGAAAAGATTAGAAAATATTTTATAATTGTTATTGTACACTGATTGGATTGAAGTTAATTACTTAATACAACAACAACAACTAAGCCTTATTCCCAAAGTGATTTGAAGTTAATTACTTAATAAAGTATTAAATTTTTTTTATAGAGAAATTAGAACGACTAAATTTCAATTAATTAACTGATAATAACTTAACCCAAACAACAAGACAACTATTTTTCATATTATAATTTATAGCAGATAACTCATAAATCACATAGTTTCAAGCAAATTATCCATAATCTCTAACAAACTCAATTCATTATTTTTATGAATTTTAAAAAATCCACCGAACATATGAAATTATTTGTACAAACACGTTTGATAAGTAAATTAAAATTGATTTTGATCTTCACACGAAGCACGCATCGCGTGCACATATGGCTAGTATACTTATATTGGATGTGGCTCACCAGTTTTGGAAAAGAACCTATATACTTCCGTTTTGGTCCTTCTAATTATAGAATTAGAATTATTCTAATAGTTACTTTAGACAAAAGGTATGATAATCATTTGCCTTTTAAACCAGATTTCGATTAATTTAATAGTCAAATTATAGTGTTTTAATTTAGGGAAATTTTTAAAAAACTACCTTTTATAACATAATTTTTTCAAAAAACTACCGTATAAAAAATTTCTTTCAAAAAACTACCTTATATAACATAATGTTTTGTATATACTACCACATGACTTTGTTTTGTTAACGTTCACTCTTAAATAGCAGCGGCCCTAGGTGTTGTTGCCGGTGGGGGCAACAAATAAAAAAGAGAAGAACAAAAATGGAGGAGAGAGAAGCTAGCGGGAGGAGGTGCTCGTTAAGAAGAAAATGAAATGAGGGGCAGTTTGGCACCCTATGTGGGTTGTCAGCGGACAGCGGTGCCTGGGCCGTGAGATCAATGCAATAAGTAGCAATGAACCCGTCACGGCCCACGGGTGGTTAAACCCTCATTTAGCGGTCAATTGGTAGTATTTTGAAAAAAATGTGTTGTATAAGGTAGTTTTTTGAAAAATAATTTTTAAAAGGTAGTTTTTTGAAAAATGTTTGTTGTAAAAGTTAGTTTTTTGAAATTTTTCCTTTAATTTATACTATATGCTTTTTTTTAAGTTCTTCCAAGTTATTCCTTTGAGGTTTTTTATAGAGTTCTGTTGAGAAGGAATATTACCTTCTCTGAACAACCAAAAATTAGAGAGAAGTACCAAAAGACAAAAGGTAAGAGAGAAGTAAAAAAAAAAAGAGAAATGTTGCAAAAAGTGAATTTTCCCAAGTTTTTACTTTCCACCCACATTCCCAGAACTAATAGAAACAGAGAATCTTGTTTGTTCACAGTTTCATGGTTTCATCGTTTTGACATCTTCTTGGTTAAATTTTAATTATGTACTTCCTCGGTTTTATTTTTTATTGCACTATTTCGTTTTTGGGACTATTCATCAACCAATTTTGCTAAACTATCTTGCATAATATAAGAAAAAACATAGTCAATTGAGGTCTTCTTAGATTCGCCTCAAATCTCAATGTAAGGATTCTAAATATCAAATTTTAATAATTTATACTTATACACAATTATAGATATTCACGTTCACATAAACGTCTCGGCATAGGGAGTATACGAATCTATTAATTATGGATTATGTAAGTTACATTGCAGTACTGCACCAAAAAAGGGGGTAATTAGCTTTTCTGATTGATTTGTCAATGTTATAGGTGACGCCTCAAAAGTGAATCCTCTAAAGAGTTTATCAGGAGCAGAAACACGATTGCAACTATTTGAAGCGGACTTAAACAACTCTCGACAGTTTGAGGCTGCAATTAAAGATTGTGAATTTGTCTTCCATCTTGCAACTCCTTATACACGCGCTGATGAACAATCCCAAGTGTGTCCCTCTCATCTATCATCATTCTTATTCTAGTTTTAACTCCTGTAATGGGATAATCACTTGGAGTGATTGAGAAGTTCATTACGGGAGCAAGTTTGAGTATATAAGTAAGTGCTGTAACACATGCAAATAAACAACAAAGAAATAAAGAACAAGTGACGCAAAAATATTTAACGTGTTAGCTAAATCCACAAGTAGGGGAGAAACCAATCTTATTATCTTCGAGGAGGGAGAGTTTTGAAAATATAGAATATGGAGACAAAAGTTATTTAGAAGGTTTGTATAGTACCTTGTAATTAACCTAAACAAAACAGGCTAAAATAGGTCCCAATACAGAATAACGGAATAGCAAACCTCATATGTCGTAAGTGAGACCCTCGTACTGTGTTGTTTGGAGTGCTAGATTACATATCTAAGGCATTCCAACAGTAAGAAAATTATACTCCATGGTAAAAAATAGTATAATTCTAGTTTGAGGCTAAAATGTACTAAATTGGAAAATTTTCCAGGACATAATTGAGGCAGCGGTAGCTGGGGTGAAGAGCATTGTAACATCTTGCATAAGATCAGGCACCGTTAGACGACTCATCTATACTGCTAGCGTGACGGCCGCTTCAGCTCTCAAGGATGACGGGACTGGTCTAAAAGATTTCGTAGATGAGAATTGTTGGACCCCTCTCCATCATCCTCTTGTTATTTCCTCTCCCCATAAGGTAAATTCCTTTTTTTTATGAGAATACTTTAGAATGTTAGGATAAGTGGTCTACCTGGAATATCCACAAGTAATGATAAAGGCGTTCCTGAGGAAATTATGCCATGTGACACTCTTCTCAAACTTCTAATATAAATGCAAGTATTGAATACGTGGCCTTTAAAAAGAAAAGTGAGAGTTTAGTCACCACAATATAACTTCATTGTCTAATATTTCAAATAAAATATGATAGTCTTATAATAATTATACTTCCTCCTTTCTGAAATAAATGAAACTCCTTTCTTAAAAAGGCTCTCACATAAAAGAGAGAAACATTTCATGTAATTCAGATTGGAGGAAGTTTTTAACTAAAAAAGACTTAAGTATTTTGTTCTCTAACACTCTTATTACTGTACTACCAAGAGATTGTCGATGACATATTTTCTTCCCCCAATTCCTTGTAAGCTATTATTTTCAAACTCAAACGTTTAAGGGTCTTTTTTTAATTTATCACGTAATGACGTTAATTTTTCAATTTCTTACTGGACAAAAAATACGAAAAGTAACAAATGAATTATAAAATTTATGAAGAATAACATATCTGTTTATTGTAATCGACTCGAGGCATCGCCAGGGCCAAAATTCTAGTTTAATGTGGAAAACCGAGAATGGGGGGAGGGAGAACTACCAATAATGCACTAGTATTTTCAATGATGTGTATGATACATTGTCTTCCATGATTATTACTTTCTTTATGACATAGGACCCCCTTGATCTGAATTCTAACCAATATCTCTATTATATAAGCCAAGAGGGGAGTAATGGTGTCCCCCTTGGAATTTACTTAAATGCCCCCCACATAGATATTACATTCCAAGTTTCCACAAATAACCTCTGGCAGCTAATCAACCCCAATTCCACGCATAAACTCGCCAAAATAAAAATATCAATCAAATCAAGTTTAAACCCAATCAACTCATGTAAGGATCAATCACATAAACTTGCCAATAAAAAAGATTCAATCCAAAAGAATCATAATCAAGAACTTACCAAACATTAATACCACATACAATAACAAAAAAAATTACACGGCATAACAGCCTCTCAAATCAATTTTTCCATAACACAAACTCAATTACAAACACAAACTCCAAACAAAAAAAACCAGTTCTCTTCATAGATTGGAGCTTCACGGCATTCTCAAATACGGAACTCTCAAATTTGCCGATTCTTTACCGTTAATCAGGTACGCAGTTCGTTATTGAAAATAAAATTATGTGTGTTGTTATATGTTCAATAAATCTTAAGAATATGTACTATGTTCGAGTAAAATTAAACTCAAATTACAGTAACTCTTACGAATATGTGCTGTTTTTCTAAAAAAACTTTAACTTAAATTACAGTTTATTTAAAATTTAATTCGAAAATAGTGGAAATTCAAATTAAAATTACATCATAAATGGTCGGAAAAAAAATCAAATTTCGTCAAAAATGACTTCAATATTCGTCCCCAGATATAAAAAAAAATCAGACAATATGAGAACTCGAATTGTTTTTGTGCCCATATATTAAAAAGAATTTGAGAAAAAATACTTAAGCCCATATATTAAAATCAAAAAATCAAATTTCGTCAAAAATAACTTCAGTATTCGTGCCCAAATATAAAAAACAATTGAGACAAAATATGAGGACTCGAATTTGGGGGAAATCGAAAAAATACTTATACCAACATATTAAAATCAAAAAATTATATCCATAATCGAATTTCAACATATACCTTAATTTGGGGGAAATCGAATTTCAACATAAAACTGTAGAGCTTGCGGTGGGATATCGAATTTCAACATAAACTGTAGAGCTTGCGCCATGACCGCAAGCAAGCTCGACGATCCATGACGAGCTGAGCGAAAGCCAATTCCATGACCGCCAAAGCCAACTCCGCAACTTGTTTGAGATAATCCTCAGCTAATAATCGACGGTATCAATTGAATAGAGAGAGAAAAAATCGAGTGTGTGGTATAAATTGGGGGAAATTGATATATGAAGATGATGTTCAATTGAATAGAGAGAAAAAAATATTGCGTGAAATTCAGAAATATGGGTTTGGGAATTGGGGGAGTAGTGGTTTGATTTGGGGGAAATTGATGAAGCTGATGTTCAATTGAATTGGGGGACTAGTGGTTTGATTTGGGGGAAATATGGGTTCGGGAATTGGGGGAGTAGTTAATTGAAGAGAAAAATGATTGATACGACAATTGAAGAGAAAAATGATTGATACGACAATTGAAGAGAAAAATGAGTGATGATTTGGGGGAAATATGGGTTTTTGTCATGGTCCATGGAGATGTTTAGATCTACGACTTAAAATTGCTAATTGTTATGCACGCTTATTGACTTAAAATTTTTATGTTAATTGATAGTGCTAATTGATTTAAAATTGTTATGCTACATGATAGTTGGTTGACTTAGATTTATCTTACTACTATAAGTTGAATCTATAATCTTTTATTGTTTTATATATCTCTCTCTTTATGCACGCCTATAAAATTGTTTATTAGTGTAAACTATCTGAAAGCAAGAGTACTAACATTTATAATAGAGATTTTTTTTGATTGAATGATTATTCTATCAAAATTAATTTTTAAGAACTTGATAGCGTTTTTGCAAATGCACGAATTATCCAGAAAGTGCACATAATAAATTATCAAGTTTTGAAATTACTAACATTTTTGTTTTACTACTGAGTAATAGTTATGTCCAAAAATATCGTCACACGCATCGCGTGCAAAAAAAGCTAGTTTAATTTAATTCGACCACTCAAATTTTTTACACTGGTTTTCTCTCCATGCACAGTTGTTCCCCTCCCACGATGTATAACTATTTCACTAGGAAAACCTAATCCTACTAGCTTGTTAGGATTACTTAGGGCACCCTTAATGATGAGTAGAAAAAAAAGATCAAGTACTTGATCTTAAAAGGGTGCTCTTAACAATGAGTGAGAAAAAGATTGAGTATTGATTGGAAAAAAAAATGGCATGGGGTGAGTGAAAAGATGATCAGGCGTGGGAGTGGGACCCACCGCCTGATCTGGTGAAAATTATTTTTTTTTGCTTTTCTTCCAGTCAAAACGCAGCGTTTTGGCTGGAGATTAGCCAAAACGCAGCGTTTTGGCTGGAAAAAAAGCAAAAAAAAAAATAAATTTGCCAGATTTCTGACGCGCGCGTCAGAATTTGACACTTGTCAAATTTTCACAGGAGAGAGAAATAATGCAATTACAAATATTAAAAATGCAATATCTTAAAAAATACAAAGCCAAAAAAAAGAAAAAAATTACCAATGACTATTTTTCCGAGATCTACAAATAGAGACCCATTTTGTAATATTTTGGACTTTTTTTTTTCTAGCTATTTACTAATCTTCTATAATTTTGCTTATTTTATACTTCCTCCGTTCCAAAATAAGTGAAACACTTGTCTCAAAAAACTCTCACATAAATGAGAGAAGTGTTTCACTTATTTTGGAACGGAGGAAGTATGAAATATCTTTCACTTTTACCCTCTAAAAAAAATTTAAATTATTTTTGTGCATTTAATTTATTTAATGCTAAAAACACTAATTATGTATTTATTTAATTAATTTTTTATCAATTAGTAATGAATATTTCAAATTATTAAAAAGTAAATAATAAAAATATTGTATAATGGTGGTGGGTGATGAGAGAGAAAAAATAGTTGGGTAGGGTAAAAAGTAGTTGGGTAGGCAAAAGTAGTTGGGATGATCTTTTTTTTGGTTCATTGTTAAGAAGAAAGTGGGAAAAAATTATGGGATGTAATTTTTTAGAGAGAGAAAGTTAAAAAGAGAGTGGGATGATCTTATTTTTCGATCATCAATAATGATGCTCTTAGGACTATACAAAACTTGCTCGGCAATATAACAATCATCCTAGATAAAAGATATTATGCCAAAATATATGTATTTTCCTTGGTCAATCCAACATTAACTAGGAAATTAATAATATTGCTTACATACCTAGAAATACTTGCCAAATCAGGAAAGATCTTCATATTGCATCAAGATAAAGATATGGGGTCATCATCGAAGTTTCATCTTTTATTAGCTTTCATGGTGTGATTAAAAGATCATGTCTGTTTCTGCTAAGAAATTAAGGATTGTAATATGTTGTGAGATTTGATGTGGGCCCCAAGAGCGTTCGCCTGAGCTTCGATGTCCGTATGCCCGAATCCCCGCAAAACAAGGTTAGACTACCCGGGGTGTTTAGGGATCGCCCTCCGACGCTCAAGTCAAATGTGATTGAGGTAGAGAGAGAAGTGAAGTCTAGAGAGAGATGCTCTAGTTTGTTAGGTGAGAATTCAATACTGTTCATTGATGAGACAGGTTGGTTTTTATAGTGTTGGGGATTTCCCAGGACGGGAAACATTATTCGAGATGGGCCTTTTTGGTAGCAATGGGCATGCTTTGCCTTTTCAAGCAATGGTCATTTCATCCTTTTAGGGATCTCCCCAATCTTTGGTGATTAGGTCGGCCTTTACAAGTGGGACCCATTGCTGCCACCGCCCATGCTCTAGGAGGCTTCCGGGGCTCTTTATTGGGGCCGCCGATCAGTGAGCCCAAACAATTAGCCCCACGCCATAGATGGGGGATCACGGGAGCCCGAGCGGCGGGATGCCCGTGCGTGGCGGAATACACAGCCGTCTTGTTTCATCGGAAAAAAAGGGGGAATGCTTGACCGGGTTCCCATCCGGTTGAATGACGAGTGCCGACCCAGTCTCCTCTTGGTGAATGAGACGAGGCCGACGGGTCACTCCCTAGTGGCGGGGAGAGTGCCGACCCGGTCATCTCCCCGCCAATGACGAGTGGCCGACCAAGGTCATTCCCTCGGTGAAGAGGGAGTGCCGACTCGGTCATCCCTATCAGACGAGGAGTGGCCGACCGGGTCACTCCCTGGTGAAGGGAGCATGCCGACCCGGTCTCCTCATTCTATGGGAAAAGTGGCCGACCAGGTCACTCCATGGCGAAGAGAGAGAGTGCCGACCCGGTCTCCGCACGCTACATGAAGAGTGGCCGACCGGGTCACTTCCTGGTGAAGGAAGAGCGCCGACCCTGGTCGTCCCTTGCTAGATGGGGAGTGGGTGGCGACCGGGTCATTCCCCGGTGAAGGGATAATGCCGACCCGGTCTCCTCATGCTAGATGAAGAGTGACCGACCGGGTCACTCCCTGGCGAAGGGAGAGTACCGACCCGGTCTCCACATGCTGCGTGAAGAGTGGCCGACCGGGTCACTTCCTGGTGAAGGAAGAGTGCCGACTCGGTCGTCCCTTGCTAGATGAGGAGTGGCCCGACCGGGTCACTCCCTGGTGAAGGGATACTGCCGACCCGGTCTCCTCATGCTAGATGGAGAGTGGCCGACCGGGTCACTCCCTGGCGGAGGGAGAGTACCGACCCGGTCTCCACACGCTACATGAAGGGTGGCCGACCGGGTCACTCCCTAGTGAAGGGAGAGTGCCGACCCGGTCATCCTCTGCTAGATGGGGAGTGGCCGACCGGGTCACTCCTTGGTGTATGGAGAGTGCCGAGCTCGGATGAGGGCTAATGAGCCCCAAGTCGGTCCGAGTGGGTGCTAGTGGCTGATACTGGCCGTATTTGACCAAGTATAGAAGCGACTCGGCAAAGGAGGGGAGCTCCTGTTTGGCCGAGTAGGGTATAGCGCCACTCGGATGAGGGGCTAATGAGCCCCAAGTTGGTCCGAGTGGGTGCTAGCTGATACTTGGCCATATTTGACCAAGTATAGGAGCGATTCGGCAAATGAGGAGAGCTCCTGTTGGCCGAATGGGGTGTTGAACCATTCGGATGAGGGGCTAATGAGCCCCAAGCTGGTCCGAATGGGTGCTAGCTGATACTTGGCCATATTTGACCAAGTATAGAAGCGACTCGGCAAAGGAGGGGAGCTCCTGTTTGGCCGAGTAGGGTATAGCGCCACTCGGATGAGGGGCTAATGAGCCCCAAGTTGGTCCGGAGTGGGTCTTTAGGCGATACTTGGCCATATTTGACCAAGTATAGGAGCGATTCGGCAAATGAGGAGAGCTCCTGTTGGCCGAATGGGGTGTTGAACCATTCGGATGAGGGGCTAATGAGCCCCAAGCTGGTCCGAATGGGTGCTAGCTGATACTTGGCCATATTTGACCAAGTATAGAAGCGATTCGGCAAATGAGGAGGGCTCCTGTTGGCCGAATGGGGTGTTGAGCCATTCGGATGAGGGGCTAATGAGCCCCAAGCTGGTCCGAATGGGTGCTAGCTGATACTTGGCCATATTTGACCCAGTATAGAAGCGATTCGGCAAATGAGGAGAGCTCCTGTTGGCCGAATGGGGTGTTGAGCCATTCGGATGAGGGGCTAATGATCCCCAAGCTGGTCCGAATGGGTGCTAGCTGATTCTTGGCCATATTTGACCAAGTATAGAAGCGATTCGGCAAATGAGGAGGGCTCCTGTTGACCGAGTGGGGTCTTGAGCCACTCGGACGGGGGGCTAATGAGCCCCAAGAGGGTCCGAGTGGGCTTTGTGCTCCGACTGTTGGTGTTGCGCTTATTTTACCCGACCGGTGTCATCCGACCAGGGATGCCACATGGCCACCCCTGATACTTGGGATGTTGGGACCCTTGTGATAGGCTGAGCTGGAGGGGAGCCTTCGTGGATTTTGACGATTCAACTTCTTTTGGGTTTGGATCGTCTTAGTTGGAGTCTACTGGATCTTCCATGGAATGGACTGAGTAGGTCCAGTTGGGCCTCTATTAGGGGCCCATTAAGACGACGCGGGGGGGTTTGCGTTGCACGTCCCCCAAGATGCTCCTATATATGTATGAGAGGGGAGAGAAGTTGAGGGTCATTTACTCATTTCCTCACTCTCTCTCTCTCGAAAATCTCCCAAATTCTCCCAATTCTCCAGAGTTCCTCCTCAAGCTTCTTCGTCCGACCAGGTACGCTCTTGCTCTTTTGCGTTTTTTCTTCTTTCTTTCCCCTTGAATAATCTCGGCCGACCCCCCTGTGCATAAATAATGGGAGGTTCGTCCGAGTCGTCGACACCTCCGACCTCACCTCCCTATAAATTGTCCGAGGAGGTGAGGGGGATGGGAATGACTCGGTGTCGACCGGTAATAAGGCGCCACGACCCCTCGGGTGTGCCCGACGCGGTTGTTCTCCCGAGTCCGTCTTCTTCGGTGGAGGAGGAAGCCGAGGGCGTCATTCCCTATCCTTGGGAGGTATCATTGGCTTATCCTCCTTCACGGAGTTACTTAGACAAGTATTTGTCTTGTGATGTAGTAAGGGTTGATATGCCGAGGGGAGCAGGAGGAGCGTCTACATCGGGTCGGGAATTGGAGTATCCTGACCTTGATCCAAAAGGAGGGCCAGGGACTTTCTTTCCCGACCCCGGCGTGATAAAATCCCTGACCGAGGACCTCAGGGGTGCTCGCGACAAGGTTCCAAATAAAGGATCCGTACTACCTCGTCCGATAGGAGGCCCACCATACCGTACTATCTCCGCCTCCGGGTGCGTTGCCGTTTATTATAAATCGATGGAGAGGGGGCTCCGGTTCCCGCTGACCGATTTTGCCAAGGAGCTGCTGAACGCGTATAACTTGGCGATCTGCCAAGTTTCTCCAAACTCCTGGGGCGGAATCAACGCCTTTCAGGTACTCTGTGACCTGATCCAAGTTCGGCCGACACTTAAGTTATGGAGGCACCTTTATAAGCTGGTCGAGGTCATGGCCGCGGCAAACGGTCCGGGTTGGTGGAGCTTCCAAATCCGACCGGGGTACCGTACTGTCCTTAACCTACCGACTTCACAGAAGGGATTTCGGAGGGAGTTCGCCTTTGTCTACTTCGGCGGCGATTGGGGTATTCCTCTGGTTTCTCCTCCGACCGAGCCCATTATCGCCCTAAATTGCCGAGTGGGTGAACTCGATGATGAGGAGGGTGCCGCGGCCTGCTATTTGCAGACCGAGTCCAAGATTGTGAACGGGGGCGAAATATTTGTACCCGGACAGTGGCTTCCCGACTGCCAATTGTTCAAGGATGAGCATTTCCTTTCGGCAATGGGTCTCAGCTCGACCTTCCCGAAGGGTAATCGGCCGGGGGGTTAGCTTAGATGGTTGGTATGATCAACTCCCTAGACTTTTGCCTTCTTGACTAATTTTCGTTTTGCCTTGTTACAGAACCTGCCCGAGCGTACATTAACGAAACCGACCCTGCGATGGCGGACAAGTTGAACGTAGCTGCGATGAGGGCGGCTCGACTGAAGGCCGAGATCGCGGCCAAGACCATGAAAGTCCCCGCTCCTCCTAAGGTGAGAATTCCGCCCGCTTGCGGCTTCTACTCCCAGCCGACCGGTTATTTGCTCTTTGTATTCTTACTAACTGTTTTGCCTTACGCCGGGGATCCTGGCGAAGCCCCAAACGGAAGAAGAGGAAGGAGCGCTCCTCGGATAAAGTCGCTCAAACCGAGAAGGCGGTCGCTCGGGCGAAGGCCGAGCGTGAGAAGGCCGACGAGCTTGCAAAAGCCAAAGCTGCGAAGAGGGCCAAATGCGTGGAGGTGATCGGTCCGAGAGGGCCCCTCGCGACGGGCCGACGGAGGAGCGCTCCCCTACACTCCTCGGATTTTAATCCGACTCTGAGCCCTCGGTATACTCCGATGTCTCCCCCATTTGATGGGCTCCGGGGGAAGTCCGAGGGATGTTGTGGCACCGAACGTCCCGTTCACGGGTTGAGTAGGGCGAGAAAGGACGGTCGGTGGACTAAGGCCTTGGACTACATTTATACCCCGGCCGACCGTGAATACATACAGGCTACACATGGTCCGAATGAGACCAATGAGCTATTCCGCTCATGGCTTGATGTATGTGCGCCTCTCTTCTCGCCAAGTTTTGCATGAGTTTGCTTTCTTTCTTCTAACTTTTGACTTTGTTATATTTCAGTTCTCCGCTCGGATGGCCAACGTGGCCCCGGGAATCGGGTGAGCTCGGCGAAGAGGTGGCCGATCTCAAAGAGAAGGCCAAAAAACATTTCGACGAGGTTTATCGGACCAAGGAGGGCCAGCGGATTGCTAAGTCGAAGCTTGAGGATGCGGTGGCTGCCATTCAGAAGGATCAGGAAAGCTTCACCAAGGAGCGGGAAGAGTGGGTAAAAGAGAGAGCCGACCTCACTCTCGCCCGGGACTCGGCACTGACTGCTAATGATGACGCCCTCGCCAAACTAGCCGAGGCGGAGCTGAAGGTGAACGAACTTGAGGCCAAGTTGGTTGTTGGGAGGGCAAGGTTAAGACCGAGGAGCGATGGTTCACCGAATGGGAGAAATCCGAGGCCGCGGGGGTCTATGCCAACGAGGTCGGGAGTGCCGCTCACAAAATGGGTGAGGATGAGACTCTCGACCGACCGAAAAAGGTCCCTGGCCACATCCCACCCCGATCCGATTTGGGCCGAAGTCCGGGCCGGGCTATCGGGAGTCAATTGATGCCGACAACGCCGCTATCATGGCTCTACGAAGGCCGAGGGGGGCACGAGATGAGGATGATGATGAAGAGGATCGGAGTCGACGTCAACGTCCTCGAGGGCGACGATGTTGATGACCCTGAGGATGATGCCGAGGCGACCGATAACACTGGTCGGGGCGGAGAGTTGGTTGGTGACAACTCCGAGCCGAACGCCGAAAGCATGACCGATCTCCCCCTCCCCACAGCTCTTAGGGTGCGCTTTCCTTGTACTTGGTTGTTTTGTAATGGCATATGTTTGTAATGTTCGACCCGCTTAATGAAAAATACTTAATTTTTGGCTTCGTTTTCTTGTTTGTTGATTGTAATCTTGCTTGACCGACCATTGTTCTTTCCGACTGACCGACAATGACAGTCCGGTTAGGTCTTAATTGATACCGATTGGCTTGGTCGAAATTCTGACCAGCCATAATTTCGGGAAGAGTCATCACTGTTTTGACGTTGGCTAGCCATTCTGAGTACTGGCATTCCTCAATGAACCCTGCCTCGAGCAATTTCTTGACTTCGGCGGCTGCCGCAGTGTTCCTCTCGGGGCCTTGATGCCTCGGCTTTTTGTTTGACCAGGCTTGAACCCCTCTTTGATGTTTAGCTCGTGGCACATCACTCCGAGGTCGAGCCGGGCATTTCATTAGCTTCGTAGGCAAAGACGTCTCTCGTAATCTGTTAGAACTTGAATGATCTCTTTCCTTGTTTGAGGGTCCATGGCCTTCGCCTACTCTCGAGTCCGACCATGTTTCTCATCAATGATGACTTCTTCGTCGTCCTCGCCCGCCGAGGGCGTTCGTATTGCTGGGGTTCTCGGTAAGGTAAACCCCGAGCTCACTCGAGGGCCGACCCTCTTCTCGCTTTCTTTTCTTCGAGTCCTCTTGGACGTCGACCTTGCTTCTCGCATTGTTCACATAACATTCTCTAGCCGCCCGCCGATCCCCTTGGATCTTTCCGACTTTACCCTCGTCGGTTTTCGAACCGCATAAGAAGGCGATAGATGGAAATTCTTTGCTTTGACCTTATTCGAGTTGGTCTTCCCATTATGATGTTGTATGGTAGAGGGATGTCCACCACTAGGAAGTCAATCGGTAGGCTTCTTCCTTTGCCTTTCTCTCCCATCCGAGCAGGCAGTTTGATGGATCCGACTGGATGTACCGAATTTCCCCCGAAGCCTATGAGTGGCTGATTGAGCGGGGTTACATCCTTCTCGCTGTACTTCAGTTTCCTGAGGCATTCCAGTGTGATTATATCTGCTGAAGATCCACTATCCACCAACACCCGCTTGACTCTGGCATTAGCCACTTTGAGTTCAATGACCAAGGGGTCATCGTGGGGCGTGTGCAGGGGCCGACTGGACTCGCCGAATGTCATGATGGGACAGTCGGGTCGGGGATGATGTACATCGAGTACCTGGTGCTTTAGACTTTGGAGGTGGGCCTTGCGTGAGCGGCCGGTAAGGCCACCCGACGCGAAGCCACCCGATATGACCCCGATGAAGCCCTCTGTGTCCCCGCTGTTGGAGGGACCAACCTTTTGCTTGCCCTTTTCTTCCCTAGAGTGCTTGAGGTACCGGTTCAGCTTCCCCTGGTCAGCTAGGTTATCCAAGGATTTCTTAAGTTCCCTGCAATCCTTGGTGGTGTGACCGCACTCTTTGTGGAATTCGCACCATTGGCTTTTGTCTCGCCGGGCGACCGATGTCCTGATGGGAGGTGGGCGACTCATCATGGACTTGTCCTTGATGTCCAGGTAAATTTCTCTTCTGTTCTTGTTGAATCGGGGGTCGATGCCATGGTCGTTAAACCTATCTGACCGACCGCCTGTTTTCTGCTGCTTTGGCTGGTCCTTGTGATTTCCTTCTTCCTTCCTCTTCTTGCTCCCGTCGTCTGAGTGACGACATATGTCTGTTGCTTGGATGAATCTTTGAGCCCGAGTCATTGCTTCGGAGAAGGTTTTCACTTCGTTCTCAGCCAAGGACCATCTGAGCCGACCAGGCTGAAGGCCAGACATTAAGGCGGCGAACGCCACAGCATCTTGTAGATCGGAGATTTTTAATGACTCCTCATTGAACCTTTTGATGTAGTCGGCCAGGCTTTCGTTTTTCTCCTGCCTGACTCCCATTAAGTGGAGACTCGTTTTCTTTTGTCTCTTTCCGGCAATAAACTGGTGTAGGAATAGGTCCTCGAGCACAGAGAAATCTGTTATGATCCCTGCAGGAAGCTCTTGGAACCAGTTTAGGGCCAGTCCTTTCAGAGTCGTGGGAAAGAAACGGCACCAAGTGGCCTCGCAGCCGGTTTGAACGCTCATTTGTGCTTTGTATGTGGCCATGTGATCGTCCGGGTCGGTCAGGCCCGCGAAAGGTTCGATCGAAGGCGTTTTGATTTTTCCAGGGCTGGGCGCCTCAAGTATGTCCTGGCTGAACGGGACCATGAACTTGAGCGCCCCGCTGTTGATCCGAATGGGCCTCGATTGGGCGGAGTCGCCGCGCCCCTCCCGCTGAGCGGCTTTCTTATTAAGAATGTGCCGAGCATCTAGGCCCTTCGCAGCCGCTTCTCGTTCAGGAAATGCCGAGCGTCGTGGGTTTTATTCCCGACGTTGCCCCTTGGCGATTTTGACACGTGCGTCTCCTCACCCCGCAAGGTGGATCTTCCCTTAGACCCATGCCGCTCTTCCTCCCCCTGTCTGGATCGTTGCCGATCGTGCTGACTATGCTCCCTCGGGCCCGACCGCTGCCGGCTAGGCTGGCCTTGATTCTCTGCCCGAAGGGAAGGGACCAGGGTCTGGTCTTTAGGGGGTTGAAGAAAACGCCCCTGCTGTAGGTTGGCCAACATATCCCTCAGGCTTTCTTTGCAAGGTTTCTTTGGAGCTGAGCGGCTATCAGGTTTATGTCCGCCGTGGATATGGGATGGGGGTCGGCGTGCTGTAGCTGGTTCGATGGTTGCGGTCCATTTTCAATGGACTGCTCTTCTTCCTCATGATCGAGGGTTTGAACGGTCGGTGTTTTGGGTCGCTCGGACCTCCTTTGTTGAGATGGGGAGGGGTCTCTTTCGGACCTCTGACCCTGTGCCGAGGGATGCCTGGTACGTGTGCTCTTGGCTGGGGCCATTGCTAAGTGACTCTGAGAGGGATTTTGCTGAGTAGCAACAAGGTGAATCTTGCTGAGTGGTGGCGAAGTAACTTCTTGTACTATCCCCACAGACGGCGCCAAACTGTTTCTGCTAAGAAATTAAGGATTGTAATATGTTGTGAGATTTGATGTGGGCCCCAAGAGCGTTCGCCTGAGCTTCGATGTCCGTATGCCTGAATCCTGCAAAACAAGGTTAGACTACCCCGGGGGTGTTTCCGGGATCGCCCCTCCGACGCTCAAGTCAGATGTGATTGAGGTAGAGAGAGAAGTGAAGTCTAGAGAGAGATGCTCTAGTTTGTTAGGTGAGAATTCAATACCTGTTCATTGATGAGACAGTTGGTTTTTATAGTGTTGGGGATTTCCCGGACAGAAACATTATTCGGATGGGCCTTTTTTGGTAGCAATGGGCATGCCTTTGCCTTTTCCGAGCAATGGTCATTTCATCCTTTTAGGGATCTCCCCAATCTTGGTGATTAGGTCGGCCTTTACAAGTGGGACCCATTGCTGCCACCTGCCCATGCTCTAGGAGGCTTCCAGGCTCTTTATTGGGCTGCTGATCAATTGAGCCCAAACAATGTCTTACAAAGGAGAATTTAACATAGAGCTAATCAAACTCTTCTAAGGAGAAGAAACAACTCTGAGTTACATCTTGGTTTCACAAGAGTAATTTGATCAAGTCTCTCTAATCGCTTGATAAACAACTCCCCGAAAGCCTCTTTATATACAAGATTCAAAACCCTAAACATCCTGTCGTGTACCCTAGATTAATCTCCAACAGAGTTAAAAAAAAAAATATATTCAACAAAGTTATGGCAGCTTAATCGCATTGGACAAAAAGATAAACTTGTTCATATAGGTACCAGACAAAAAACCCCAATATTTTTGGTTCCTCTCTTGGCTAACGTTGAAACCCAATGGGCACGAGTTGTCCCACGTTGGAGAAAGAAGACAGAAAACACCACCTTATAAGCTAGAGGAGTACAGTTACTCCTCTTAGGACCTGTTCTCCCCAGCTTATTTTCAGTTCAGTTCAGTTCAGTTCCTAAATGATAATCATTACTATTAAATAATAATTAGTTATAATTTAATTCAGTTCAGTTCAGTTCAGTTGTTTTATGCCGAAGAGAACAAGCCCTTATAGGTAATTAGTTTTAATATGAAATCTCCTTTGTGCTTGTAAGTACTGAAAATATGATGGTTTAAGAATTAAGATAAGCTTATGTTTAACTATATTTGAAGTATATTATTTCATAATTTTGCAGGATTACATAGTCACAAAAACAAATTCAGAGAAAGCAGCCTTGGAGTATACAAATGAGGGTAATTTTGAGGTAGTAAGCCTAGTATTAGGGTTGGTGGGAGGGGAGACTGTACTCTCCCACGCATCTGCTAGCACTGAAGTTAATGTATCTCAGCTAACAGGAAGCCAACCTCACTATCAGAGTTTGAGATTGCTAGAAGAATTATTAGGGAAAATCCCAATTTTGCATATTGAAGATGCTTGTGAAGCACACGTTTTCTGCATGGAGAAGGATTCAATTCATGGCAGATTCTTATGTGCTAGCAATTATGTTTCTTCTGCTGAAATTGCAGAATATCTTCAGCAAAATTACCCAGAATTTCAAGCCAAACAAGAGTAAGCCAAATTTTAACTTTCGTACTCGCCACACAAAACACATATAGAGGTAGGATCCGCTGAAAACTAACCTTGAAAAATCAAAACCGGCATTTTTGCTCATTTTAATAAAGTTTTTCTCATTTTAGGAAACTTTTGCTCATTTTATAAATTTTTGTTTATTTCATGTTTTTTTTGCTCATTTTCAGAAACTTTTGCTCATTTTATAATTTTTTTGCTCATTTTATGTTTTTTCTCATTTTAAAAATCTTTTTACTCATTTTACGTTATGTAGTATATAGTCTCAATGTCGGAGTATTTACTTTCTTACGTATAATCAAACAACATTACTTGTCAAATAGGAGTAATTATAATGATTCTATGAAAAATGCAGGTATATGGACATACCAAAGAGGACTATTAGGTTTGCATCAACAAAGCTAATTGACCAGGGTTTCAAGTATGGTTATGACATGAAGATGATATTAGATGATAGTGTAAAATGTGTAAGGAGGTTTGGTGGATTATTCTAAATTTCATCTGTGTGATTTTGTTCCACTCCCAACCTAAAATATACTTCAGAGTTTAGAGTCTCTTTATTTGAACAATACAGTACTAGTAGTCTAGTACTTTCTCCAAATATAAAGGACAATAGACTACTATTGCTCTATTAGGGTCCGTTCTGTTCAACTTATTTTAACTTATATAATATCTTATAAGATAAGATCAGATAAGATAAGATCAGATAAAATTAGATTTTAGACACACACAACAAACTATCTTATGAGATAAGATAAGATAAAATAAGATAAGATAAGATAAGATAAGATCAGATAAGATGAATCAAACGGACCCTTAGTAGTATTTTTTAAGGTTAAAAATAATGGTGACTAAATATGTATGGTGAAATTTATGTTTATGTGTTTTAGGTGGAAACTCATTGTAATTCGAAATTAACGTTCGGCTTTTATAACTTGAAGATTTTTGTTATTATCTTTGCATTTTGGAAGTATTAACATGTTATTTTTTTGGTGTAAAGAAAGCCACAGGGCAAATGGCTTACACGGGATTCGAACCCAGGTCTTGGGCACCACCTCCCAAGATTTTAACCAACTAAGCTATTTGACATACACAAATATTAACATGTGTTGAACCGGATTCATGTAGATATGCACGAATGTTGTCAGTATACCAAAATGGCAAAAACTAGCATATATTTTATACCAATCTGACTGATTGGCCAAAGAAAATGGGTGATTCTCAAAATATAGAGAGATTTTATTCACTTGGCCATCTCTAAATTTTGGTACAAACTAGTGAACTACCTCCAATCTCCTATTACTATTATACAACATAAGGTTTCTAGCATATGTTACAACACCTCAGCAATCTTCATAAAACACAATGTAACATGACAAACATGTACGTTGAAGAGTTTCTTGAGGTGGAAAAAATTAGGAATAGCTAGCCAAGCAAATATAGACTACAAAAAAAAATTCACACTAGCATCTTAAACTAGTAAAAAGGCACCCTCTTGATGAGTTGATTTTTCTTGTTTATTTTAACTTAATGTATAGACTATAGTTCAATTGTCAAAAGAGAAGTTGCCTTCAAAATTTATATACTCCTCAAAGCAGAACTCAAAGTCACCACCACCCTTTCCCGATGAATTCGTGACCGAATTCGGACCTGAAACCGCTTCATTCATGTCAGTTTCTGTCGTCAGCACGGAAAGTCCGGTGTTCGCCATCGGAGCCATATAAGGAGACTCTGGAAGATAGCTTGAATGTGAAGTTGTTGGTGAGCCAAGAGGAGTGCAATAGCTCAACATGAAATTTTCAATGGGATCAGGTTGTAGGTAGGCTGAGGTGAATGAAAAGGACCGAGATAATTGGGCCTGGTTTTCGGGCTGTAATTCAGGTTCAACTTTGAGGTCTTCTCCTGGGCCTAAGGCTATATAGATTTCTTGTTGTTGTGGGCTTGGGGGTTGTTGTGGGTTTGATTTCGTTTTGGCTGGCATAATTGGATCGTGTTGGGCCTGCACTAATTGGGTTCCTTGGACGCAAGTGTGTTCGCCTCTGTATGTGATTTTGTACATTGATGAGTCTTCATCTGATTTTTGGACTTGCTTCGTGGCTACACAATTTCTGGTGTGGCGATGGGTACATCTGAAATATCCCCTGCATATGTTTAACACCTTCGCAATTTAGTCGCAAGAATATAAATCATAAAACATGAAACTTATCCATAAATCATACTACAACAAGAATACATGACATGAAACTTATCAACAAGCTAAATTACGACATAACATATTGGCAACAATTTGATTTATTGTAACAACAATATTTATTAGCATCATTTACGATCATGTCTATATATGCAGTTCGAATTGATACAACAGTTCCGATATGCATAACGAACAACACAACCCGTCACAAGTTTGGCCAGAATAGCACATGTTCGTCATGGCACGAAAGATATGATGGTGTGGGTTGTGGTGGCATGGACATATTTTTTTGAATTTGGACATGAACCCAACATGAATATAACAAATCAACCCTGCTAATTGCTATGCTTTTCATTTTTATACTTTTTGAAACAGAGATTCAAATTTAAATTATATGATATAGTTGACATGTCTTGAAGCCATATACTTCCTCCGGTCTTTATTAGTTTACCCGTATTTCTTTTTGGGATGTCCCTTATTAGTTTACCCATTTCTTTTGTTTCTATTTTTGGAATGGGACCACTAACTTTCCATCACACATACATTCAACTTTAATATAAAATAATAGTTTATCTTTCTTTCTATGTCCCACAACATTGTTTATCCTAAAACTCTGTGCAAAATAAACGAGTAAACTAATAAAGACCGGAGGGAGTAGCTCTTAAAATCCCAACGAAGACAAGCTTTACAAATCAACAAGCACATTATAGGAAAAAGATGATATTTGGAACTGAGTTTTTCTGATGAGTGGTCAGTGGAAGTTGATCCAAACAAAGCCAACAAAAGTTCCAAAAGGCCAAGTCATGCAAGAAAATGAATGTTGTCTTTAGTCCCCACCCCACACAGCCACACTTACCCACTTCTCAGGGTGCACAGTACTAGGTACATTAATAGTATAATGCAGCCGTCCAGATGTAAAGACAAGTAGGATTGTTAAAAATTGATCGGTTCACCAAACCTCATCAGTTCATTTAAAGTATAGAAGTTTTAATGTTTAGATGGAAATTTTATAAGGGGAAACATTTATTTTAGTGTCTTATACTTTAATAAATATTGTGTATATAATATGAACATTAATTATTTAATATGGTTAAAGCTGAATATGTTGATCTTATGGGTTGGAAAGAGATAATAAGAAAAATTATCCCGATACATGTTACATTATTATATTTTCTCTTTGTCTCTCTCATAATACTTACTAATCTTTAAGGTCACTCTACTAAAGTTACTAAAAAAAGTATAATCAATTTTACTTTCGTTCTTTTTGGGAGGTAGAAATAAAGTAGTTTCTGGGAAATCATTTAATGAAATTTGGGCCTACCATATACTCCTCCCATTCTTTATTAGTTACCCGTTCTTTTCGCATTGAGTTTTGGGAGAAATAATGTTGTGGGACATATAAAGAAGTTATAAATTATTATTTTATATTAAAGTTGAATGTATGTGTGATGGAAAGTTAGTGGTCCCGTTCTAAAAATAGAAACAAAAGATATGGATAAACTAATAAGGGACATCCCAAAAAGAAATACGGGTAAACTAATAAAGACCGGGGGAATATATCTCTTTAATGCTTCAAAGGTTAGTTTGGGTGCTTTGTATAGATCAAATACAAGAACTCCCCGACAAAATACTTCTCCTGTAGTCCTATTAAGGAGACTATCAACTTGCATATTTTGACAAATGAACAAGCAGTCCAAAAGCATATATAGGACCCTGCTGAAACCTAGCTACATTTCGCAACACATTTGGCCTTATATTATCTTTGCTAATCTTTGCTAAACTTAGCTAATTAATACTGATTAGAATTACTATATAAAATTATTACTATTTATAATTAACTTTTTGGGAATTAAAGTGATTCTTACCAGTCAAAAAAACACAACTCTATAAAAGTGCCATCATGATCCTATGTAGCAAAAAATCAATTAAAGAAAACATTTCAGAAATAGAAAAACCTTATATTCCTACTAAATTTGAACTTCAGAATTATGAAAACCACTAAGATTTTGGAAACGAAATTGCCAAATTTAGGTGATTCATAGCCATAACATGAGATAAACTAGCCATTTGTTGAATAATGGGAAATTAAAGATATAATGATTATTACAAACCCATTTTTAAAAAAAGTCAACAATTGACAATCCCATTGTTTATTATCAAAAATTGAAGTGGTGGTACATGCCATTATTGCTCTAACTTCTATCAAAAGTGGGAACTACCAACTGAAAATTGTTCCCCCAAATTAATGAGAAAAGGTCATAAGATCCTCTCAAAAGTAGGTTGTATTGCATCCATACCAAAACTCTTTATGATTATCCCACGTGCAAAATCCCCACAATAATAAAAAATTAGTACTTTTTTAACTCCCATTAATTTCTTTAGATTAAGACATCAGCTCTAGGAAAAGAAAGAAAAAAAAAATTCCTACCCCTCAAAAAAAAATAAAAAATCCTAACAAAATCCTTGTTTTTTTTGCTTCATGCATTTACCAAGTGTTGATATAAGAGATAAATCACCCATAGTGAATACTACATATAGTAATTAAAAAAGGTTAATTCTCCATTAACCTAGAAATTTTTACCTGGGATATTTGGCTCCAAGAATTTCTTTCTGCCCATATTTTCTCCAACTATACCCATCTACAAGATCATTCTCTATGCCTGAAATCACTCTTCCACTGCTAATCTTCACACTCTTTGTCCACTTTGGCATCATTGATTTCCTGCATCAAAGTAAAACCTCAATATTCACATAATCACATTAACATAGAATTTAAGAGATTATAGATTAGACGGGTTTCGATTCCAGATCTTTCGGCGAATATTTAAAAAGGATGTACATAATTTACCTTCTCTTGGAAGGAGGAAACTCAGAGTGAGAGTTTTCACTATGTGGGCTACTAGTAGTCAAAGAATGAGGAGATTCTAGTTGAGGAACTTTATGAATGTGGAGCAACTTTGCAATATTGATTGTCTTATCAAAAGATGACAACATTTTGTCCAAATAATCAAGGGCTTGATGATCATCATTACTTGATGATAATGAAGAATGATTATTTGTTGGGTTTGAAATTTGGTTCCTTAATTGCTTTGCAAATTCCATCCCTTGAAGTAGCTCATTGATCATTTCAGCCCTTCTATCAGAACCATTTACCTTTTCCATCCCAAATAATAAAAAAAAAACCCTTGAGTTTGTAAATTTGGAAAAAAAAAATATTAGATATGTGTTGTACATATGAAAATAATGCGAAAATTTGGATTCAATTGTCGACTGCTCCTATCGAAAACCTGAGAAAGTTTAATAAAAAGGGTGTAGACATTTTACAATATATATGATGATTGATGAAATAGGTAAAGGACAATAATATAAAAAGTAAGAATATAAAGGTTTTACTTAGATATTGTAAGGAAATGCACAAGAAACTACGTAGAAATGTTTAGGTTTTTATTTATTTTTTGATGAAAAGAACGAGCAAAATAAAAGAGTGGGCGAAGTGTGTAAGAAAGAGAAGGTGAGGTAACTGGTAAGTGAGGAGAGAAATCTCAAAAGGAGGAGAGAGAAAATTTTGTGTGAGTTATGAAGTTGGGGGGCTTGAATAATGAAAAGATAAGGAGAAGATATAATAGGGGCGAATGAGGAGAGAGAAAGAGTATGATGAGAAAGGTGGTATTTGACTAAGAAAACGAGTTGTTTTGTCATGATATCATACTACTAACGACTCCATCCGGTCTTTATTAGTTTATCCGTTTCTTTTGCACAAAGTTTTAGTAGAAATAATGTTGTGGGACATAGAAAGAAAGAGTAAAAGTAAGCCCTCTTGTCTGAAGAAGAAAATCATTGCTGCTAGCTTGGCAGGTGTGGTCTACACTCTCTGGTGGGTGAGAAATGAAGCATTATGGAATGGGGTTGGCTGGTTACCAGATAAGATTTTCCACAAGATTCAACAGATGGTAATATGTAGAGTTCAGTTAGTTATCCCTAAAAAGATAAATGCGAGAGATATGAAGTGGATTGAGGAGATAAACATACATATTGTATAGTTTACTTCTGTTTCCTTAGGTAGGGGGGGTCCAACCTAGTTGGCTTGTCCTCCTAAGGAAATGGTTAGGTTGTATTTACGGTATTTTTGGTGGTATACACATTTCTTTAGCAAAAAAAAAACATAGAAAGAAAGAAAAACTATTATTTTATATTAAAGTTGAATGTATGTGTGATGGAAAGTTAGTGGTCCCATTCCAAAAATAGAAACAAAAGAAATGGGTAAACTAATAAGGTACATTTCAAAAAGGAATACGGGTAAACTAATAAAGACCGGAGGGAGTATGTCATTGTACAAAATTTCATAAGAATTATAGGCATGCTTATCATAGTATTATTATTATTATTATGTTAAATAAAATGATTATATTAAACTATCATCTCTTAGTGGTTAAAGTAGTTTAGTCTGTTAAATAAAATGATTATATTAAGCTAAGTGAGACGTAATATGAACCGAAAGAATATGAGATATCTGATCTCTTGCTACTACTAAGCAAACTGTGAATCTACATTTTCAAAAAAAAAAAAAAAGTGAATCTACATGGAACTACTTTTTTGGATCCATGTAGGTTGTACGAGAAATTTTTGTTTTCTAAGTTTAAGATTTTGATATTCATTCGAAATCACGAGGTAAACATATATAAATAATTAAAAAATATTAAACACATAAAAATATAGTGACATAATAACTTAGCTTATGTAAATAAATAAAATTAAAAGAGGAAAATTCTTAATATATAAGAAAAAATATAGTCATGTGGGATTATACTTAATTTATGTTAATGAGTACTTCATTGATATTCAATCGTTATAATTAAAACTAATTAATATGCAATAAAAGAAATTTAAGGTCAAAGAAATGTATTGTCATAAAAAAATTTCTCAATATATAAGAAAAAATAAAGTTATGAGGTCATGTTTAATTTATTTCAATAAGTAATTTATTAATACTCAATCATTATAATTTAAATTAATATGCAATAAAAGATATTTAAAGTCAAAAAATTATATTGATAAACATGTACAGTCAACTTAAGAAGAACAACAAGAAACGCAGGGAGTATAATGTTGTAATAATACTAAATACTCCATATCATTGCCTTAAAAAAAAGTACTCCATGTAGTGCTTGTTTAGTATTAGTTTTGACCAAATTAAGAAGTGCAAGGAAAGTCAAAAATTGAAGATAAGAAAAGAGCAAGAATCTTCAATGTTCAAACCCCCTTTCCGCGTTTCTTCTCCTCTCTCTTTTTGTCCATAAGTTGCTACCACATAGTTAAAACTTTTGAAGGAAGTTTTAATAATAATAAATAAAATAAATAAATAAATTAATTAAGAGGTGTTAATTAGTGGAGAGAGAAGAAATGAGAGTGACACCCCTAAAAGATACAAAGAAAGAATGACGTAGAAGATAGGAGGTCATAGTTAGAACCCGTGCTTACGTTTTGGGTCCATAATAAGCATAAAGCACCTCATAGATCATGCTCCAATCTCCATAATATAATTGAGTGAGATATCAAGGTTGTTGATATATATATCGTTTTAGGTTTCTGATTACCTCAAAAAGTCACATGTTTGAATCTCACTAAATTGTGTTTGAATATAAAAGCCGGACTAACTCTTATTGTCTTTTTGAGAAAGTATAAATAAATTTTGGTATTAGGGCAATGCTTAAATTGAGTTATGTGTTAAGTGTAACAAGAGACAGATCAAGTCTATTAACGATTGATGTAAGAATGGGAAAAGATGACAAGATTGTTACTGTATTACTCTATTACTCATACTTAACAAAATTAACAGTAGTACAGTCAGTGGGAGAATTTGACTTGATATAATCTTAAATTAGACAAACTCTCTGAACAATTCAAATTTTGATATGTTATTACATGAGTGAACTTCCTTTTCTTTCTCTATTACTAAAAGTTTCTTCATGATAAAAAAGAAAGAATTTATTTCCTATCTGCCTCTCCCCTCCACTACCATGTCTATCACATGGGGAAAATAGATTTTTTTCTCCGGGATTTTTTATGTGATGTAGTTTTAATATAAAAGGAACTTTAGCTGTCTTTAGGTTACTCATGTTACAATGTAACAAATTTGAAATTACAATTGTTTTTGGAAAGAAGTTGAGATTATTTACGTAACGTACTATCTACTGTATATCTTTTCCATTAATGTTTAACCAACTTATTCATTAATACTCTTGATTATCACTTCAGAATATACTAATCAAATTTTATTCTTATTACTGAAAACGTAAAAGTTAGTATTAAATAATTAGCCTACATCAGAAATAATTGAAGTATGACATTAAAGACTTCTAATTACTCCCATTCAGAATCTTTTCATGCTTAATTCTTTCTTCACATATTCATAAAGATCAAGAAAAGTAGGCTGTAAGAAACGACAAACATTAACGTGGAAAGTCAAAGTGTCTCTTTAAGGAAGGGGAAAAAGCGTTACACGTACTCCATATGCGAAATTCACTAATTCAGCCATCATGGCAACATATTAGATGCAACATATTAGATGCAACCCAACTTCCTATATAAGTAGAACAAGATAAACTTATTATTATACGAAATTCAGCCAACACTAACCTAACTTCCTATATATAAATTTCTTCATGTTAGCATGAACTACGTCCACCTTGCCTGTTTGGCCATCAAACAAACCATAAAAATAAACTACGTCCAGTATGTATATTGTGTAGGCATGTACCAACACTAAAAAAAAGTACCAACACTAATAACAAAGTTGAAAATTATATAAATGTCCTTTCTGAATTCTAAGTATTTAATCTACTTTTTTATTAATCCTACTTTTTATATTTGAAATGTTTTAGGAAAAATTTCCTATAGAAAATACTTCATCAGTTTCTTAATAGATGCATCATGTTGACTCTTTACACTATTTGTAATTCAAATTTAACCATATTTAATTGATATGTCTTCAAATAAATGTCATTATCTTAATTGTTATTGGGTTAGTCTCGATGTATAATTTGAAAATATTTTTTTATTTTAATAATATATAATTATCGAAAATATTGATGGTCAAAGTTGTGTATCGGCAAGTGTTCAATCAATATAATGCATTTATTAGGAAACAGAGAAAGTATTACTTATTTGAACAACAAAAAGTACGATCCATGAATTAGGAGAGAAGTTCCAAAAGTAAATTAAAGAGAAGTTCCAGAAAGTAGGGGAGAGAGAGTGCAAAAAGTGCATTTACTTGGTTTCTTCCCATATTCCATAAAACAAATAGAAGTGGAGAGAGTATTTACCATGGTTTACCAATTGTTGAACTATACCTTGAATTACTTATCTGGCGCTAGGATTAACCAAGCACGGGGTATTATATAAACCCTATAATTAACTTCTGCCTCTATATTATGTGATATGTACCCTCTCTTCTAAACCTAATAAAATTTCTTATCCCTGCTGTGTGGACGTAGCTAACACATTGTTAGTGAACCACGTTAAATTCTTGTGTCGATTGTTCTTTAATTCTTTGTTGCTTTATTCCGTTCATCACAACACCAATTACCAATAAAAGTTATCAAATGTTTATACATAATTGATAGGTGAAAATTTTATAACAAAAGCACTACGCGTATATCAATAAAAAAAAGATTTCAAGAGAACACATTAAAGAAAACGTAAACATAATATATATAAAAAACTTAATAATATTATTTTCAATCCCTTGTATTAATTTCATAAAAAAAATCAAGTACTATTGGAAACTTAAACTATGTACAAGTAGTTTCAAAAGAAAACTAGTATATGTACATCTACAAATATCATCTAGAAGCACCAAAAAAAAAAAAGCAAATATCATCTAGAAGCACAAAAAAAAAGCAAATATCATCTAGAAGACCGTTTTATTCTAGAACAGCTAATAGTTGGCGTATAATCCAAAATATATTCTTGAAAGATGTCACACTTGCAGGTATTATCTAATCTTCGTACGCACATGAGAGATCACATTGTGGATCAATCATGTGGTTATCCAGATATGTAAATCCTTTGCTTAATTAGGGGGAGGGGGGATGAACAGCGTCCTATTCGGGTTTAATTCTACTAAAATAATGATTGATTAACGCAATTACTACTGTCTTAAATCCTTTCTTAATATAACTTAATGAGGTTTTGCATCCTTGTGTTTTGGATCAACAATCCCACTACTTAAATTGGATAATTAAATAACAATTGTCAGAATGTCAGTAGCTAATTGTTTGCTTCAAACGATATTTCTAAATTCATGAAGTATAATGAGTACTTAACTATTAGATTTATATTCTTGTGCTTCGCGTCAACAATTCGTAGAGGGGAAAAACTGTCTACCCACCGGGTAATCTACCCACTAGAGATAGACATTAATAATTAGTGGAGTCCAACTCAGCAGAATCAATTATAATTTAATTCTCTATTTCTAATGGGTAGTCTACCCAGTGGGTAGATGTAGCAATCTCCGTAGTAGAGACCACATTATAGAGTTTCCTCATGATTGAGAGCTCTTAAGGTGAAAATTCTACTCATAACAAAGGTAATAAAGCAACAAAGAATCAAACAATATTCGGCACAAGGAATTAACGTGGTTCACTAACAACATGTGTTAGCTACGTCCACACAACAGGGAAAATTGATTTTATTAGGTTTAGGACAGAGTGTACAGATTACAGAAAAAATAGAGGCAAAAGTTAATTATAGGGTTTATATAGACCTTCGTACTTATTAATCCTAGAGCCAGATAATTCATGCAATATTTTAACAATTCTCATGAAGGAAGTGAAACTGTCATCATTTCCTTAATTATATTCACGGTTTTGATATACATAGCTCTATGTGAAAACGTAAATTAGTAACACGCCCCGATTGGTGTTATTAATAATTTCTTTTGGACAGGCTAGACTTACACTATTAATGATAAAAACAATTCTCTATCCTGTTACTTATATTTTACCAATAAGACTTTACAGATATAGTCTGTTTTTACAAGATTTTTAATATGTATAAATGCAAAAAAAATTAAATCGTAGAGGCCTGATTTAGGATAAATTACATGCAGCCTAGTAAATCAGTGGTGGAGGTAGTATTGATCTCACAGGGCCGAGCCTGTTCACGGGCTCGAGACAATGGCGGGCCGAGCCTAAGACCGTGAGTGGCGGGTCGTGGTGGGCCGGGCCTGAAATTTTCAGATTTTGTCCACGGGCCTGCGGGCCGGACTCGTGCCTCCTGCGGGCCTGACCTTTATTTTATGTTGTTTTTTTGGATTCTTGGCAGTTTTAGACTAAAAAACAAATAGAATGGGCGTTCAGCCCGCGGGCTGGCCCACATGCCATATAGGCGGGCTCGTGCCAGACCGGATCTTAAATAAAATTTCTTAACGGTGGTAAGCCCACGGCCCACGTAGCGGACAACGGACCGTGCCGGGCCCAAACCGTGCAAGGCCGGGACGCCCCACGTGCTGGCCCGGCCCATGTCCACCTCTACATGCTGTCATCTTCAGTTAAACGTCATAATACTTCGTTTTTTTTTTAAGGAAAGGTCATAATAATATGTTAAATGCATATAAACTGTTATACACTTGAAATACCTTATACCAAGTAAAAAAAAGTAAAAAAAAGAAGTAAAAACCCTCTAATCAAATCTTTTTATTTAATTGATGTTGAAGATATTCGGGTACATTTTCTTTGTTTCTGGGAGGAGATATTCGGGTACATAAACTGCCAAATATAATTTATGATTATAGTTTGATAGAAATTTTTGACAGGCGCATGCGGAAGGTTAATGGACCAAATTTGTAATTTATGAATTTTTATTGATTGGAATAATTTGTTACAAACTTGGGGGAGATACATATGATATGTGATATGCAAGGTTCCATAAGAGAACTCTTGCTTATGAATGTGGTAGGAATTAATCTACAATATTCTACACTAATCTTATATGATCTAATAATATCTAATGCTAGATTATTCTAGATTCTTCATTCCTAGATTTTTCTATGCCTTAATTACAATAGATATTTGTTTAGATAACTCTAGAATTCATCTTGATTTTTACACTAGATTTTTCTAGATTACTATTTCTAACATAGTTATGAGATAAGGAAACGGTCTTACAAAAAGTAAAAATAATGATGAGATCAATCATCAATGACGATTGACCAAGATATATAGACAACTCATGCAACTTGGCGTACAATTAGCCCTGCTGTACTAACCTAATTAGCTTGCGAACTATATGCACGCAGATATGGCGCCAGGGGCCCTTTTGCTCCGTTGAAAAAGCCATGAATGGAGTACTTAATTTCTATAATTAGCAAGTAGTCTATACTATATACTATATTGCCAGTAAAATATTAATACTATCATCTAGTGGCAGAAACGTACGAATGTACGATACTTAACTGATATATTAAGTTATAACTTATAAGAGGCACATATCTGTTTTTCATTGGGGAACTATATGCTTAGAATGAGCTACATATATACTTCCTCCGTTTCTTAATAAGTGCAACATAGAGAAAGTGGGGGGAATACCAAGGAATGTAGAGAGAGAAAGTTGGGACCACAATAAAGTAGAGTAATTCAAGTGATCAAACAAAAAAGTTGTGGTCTCATCTTACTTTTTGGTGGCATATTTGTAATAATATTGAACTTTTTTTACCATTTTGAGTTTGGTTGCACTTATTGTGACTATTCCAAATAAGGAAAGTGTTGCACTTATTAAGAAACGGAGGTAGTATATCATTAGACAAAAGCCGTGAAAATTTGCAAGTTGATCAAATGTTGAACAATTTCAATCATGTAACACCAATTCATCTATGATACAACTAGTGCTCATAACTTCAATTTTTAATAGATATCCAAGATTATACTAGAGGCCACGGCCTCTAGAGGCGATGGCCTATCCCAGCCTTCGGCTTTGCGACTGATTGTATTGCTTTATGCAATGTTTGGTTAAGGCATTAAGGGTATATAATATGAGAAAGCTATACTAAGGTTATGCTCAGTAGTTCAACTTATTTCATAAATTATAATAATAAGTGTAGATAAGTTCCGCAAGTTATAACACCTTAAATAAATAAGTTGCAATAAGTTATAACTTCTAATATTGTTTAGAGAAGTTAAGTTCAATAAAGTTAAAATAAGTTTATATATACTATAAAACAAAAAACAAGTGAAATAAAACGCTAATCTATACGATTTTAAAATAGAATCTTAATACATCTATGAAGTATCTCATTACTTAAGAATGGAGTGCGTACATGACAGTTAACCAGCAGCCGAGCAAGTAGTAATTAAGAATTTGCTACTTGGCACTTGCTAGTTGCTACCTCCTACTTGTTAATTGTCTGGTTGAATTAGTCGCAATCCAATAATTTGCAACGAATTTCATAAGACTTGGGTCACTTGCCTATTATTAAGGTAATCTACTCATGTCTTAGCTTGGTCTCCAGTTTATCTGGTACGGTGGTGCTTCACTATCACTTAGCTTGGTCATAGGTCATAGCCTCGTAGACATGCTCTATATATGTTGTATTTAATTTACATAAGAAAAGGGGGTATATATAGGCAATAATAATGAGGAGAATAATCACATTGGCGTCTTGAACTTTATTGAAATATAATTTTGGTCTCATGATTTTACTAATTTCATTTCAACATATCCTAACTGTTAAGAATAATTTATCCACTTCAGCGTTACGAGGTTTAGCGAGACTTTAATTTGGTTTCATATGACCTAATTCACTTTGATATAGGGAAGAGATCCAATAGATCAAAGTTTCTTAGAATGAGAAAGATTATGAGATGGATATATATGTGTGCAATATTTTAGAATTGATGAATTTACATATTTTTTGAACTAAATAAATATGTATATTTTAGTTTCGAAACTAAAAGTACATTCGGTATCAAAAAAATAAATGATGAGAAAGTTTAGTTAAATCAAATGCACATTCAGTTCTAAAATATGTCAAGAAATCCCTCTCATTTCAACAACATTCTTATTTAACCCTAGTTCACAATTGCTATCATTTAGACATTTCATATGAAAATCGCTATTCTCAATAACTGGAATTAGCACTTAGCTCAATTCCCCTATAGCCACGGACTCTTACCTTGGAAGGTTCTTGTGAGATGATAGATAAGTCTCTACACACTTCCAAGAAATTACTATAAGACAATATGTCCTTTAAGAATGCTACTCCTTAAGGTAGATGCTTTTGAAAGATATCCACGAAAGAAAGACATAATAATGAATTTATTGACATAAGAATATATATATATAGTGTATAATTCAAAATGAAATAAGTAGAAAATTAATGGAGTAATATATATAGCTAGCTAGCTATTAGAAGGATTTGATAGTATTAGTATATCACATGAATTCTTGCATGAATTTTACATTGAGAAAAAAATCTGATAGTATTTCACATAGGCATGTTTTTTATATGGGTTGGTAAAAAATAATATGATAAAAAGTTAAAAACAAAATATGTGAATAATGTAAAAATTGACGCGAAATAATTAAAAAATCGGATCGAGTACATATAGATACGGCTGTATTTGTGGTGAATTGAATTGATCTATGTGAATATCACATTCACATAGATGATAGATGCATGTACAATTTTTTTCAAAGACCGTACCTTCTAGATATGGGTCCCGCAACAAGAACATGATCATTCATCATTTAGGGTCTGTTCTCCCCAACTTATTTTCAGTTCAGTTCAGTTCCTAGATGATAATTATTACTATTAATTAGTTATAATTTAATTCAGTTCAATTCATCGATTCGGTTCAATTGGTCCGCTTCGCTTCGGTTGTTTTACGCCGAATGTAATGCGCCCTAGCATCTTATAATTTCTTTATGACTTTGAAAGCCGTACTCGTAACTTTTATATACTGGTGGCCTCTTTATTTGATTATTTGAGACAAGAAACAACAGGATCCTTACCAATGTTAACGTAGTCTCTTAAAATCGTTGCCTAAGTCCTAAGTAATAGAAGTAATTGATAAGATTATTAAACTTAGAAAAATCGCAAAATGAAGTTTGTTATAAAAAAAAATACGGTTCATGCAAAATAAGTATTGGCTAGGAAGTAGGGACCAATTAAGGTAACTTCTTTTATATTTTTTTGACAGGTCTAAGGTAACTTCACTAATATGTAAACGTTGAATTAGTCAAAAACAATAGGAGCTTCATATACTTATCTAACTTATGTCTAAAACTGATTAAGGCCCTAGAATTTAAGGAATTAGGCAATATGCACGATGATCATGAAATCATGTTGAAGTCAATAATTATATCAGGAGACATATCACTATTTCGATATAAGGCATTATGATGATCATGTTGTAGTCAATATTCAATAACTATATGAGGGACGTACAAATCACTGTGTTGCGCGGAAGAGTTCATTGCTCTAATCATCAAATTTCATATATGCTAAGTTACTACACTGTTAAGCATACTTACAAATACTTTTGGGACGGTGACCATCCTCAAGGTTTTCCAGGATGCACACAAGTGAGACAAAATGTGCCGGAAAAACTTGCATGTGTTGGTTTGTGGAGAAAGTTATTGGTTATGGATACGCATTTGATGACGATCAACTCCCAGTTAGGCGTTGGCACTAGGGGAAAAAAAAGGAAGGGCTGCGGTTAGCCCAAAAATCGCAGCCCTTCGTATACGAAGGGCTGCGGTTTTTTTAAAAACACAAACTTTTAGTGAAAGGGTGCGGTTAATAAAACCGCAACCTATAAGTAATAAAGGGTGCGGTTTTTGGCTAACCCCGTACCCTTTATGGGCTTTTTTTTAATTTTATTTGAAAGGGAATTCAATCTCGCGCGTTGGGTTTAAAAGTTGAGCGGGCTAGGGTTTATTTCTCACAATCTCCCTCCCTCATTCTCTCTCCTCTCTCACAATCTCCCTCCCTCATTCTCTCCTCTCTCCCTCCTCGCTCAAGAGTTTTTGTTGGTTGATGTTCGCCGCTTTGCTGCACGCCGGTGGTCCGACGCACGCCGCTCATTCTTCGCCGGTGGCTAGGATCCCCTTCGTCTCTCCTCCTTCGGCTCTCGGGTCTCCTTCGCTCACACCACTTAGCCGGATTTTTCACTTCGCGCACCACCACAAACCAGTCGCCTCTCATCCCCATTTATTTTTATGCGCGGCTTTTCTATTCACAACGAGGTGATTTATTTTTGTGCTTGATTTTTGTGCGTTTTTTTGGGGTTTTAGAGCTCGAAGTTTTCGAACCCCTAATGACTTGATTTGTGCGTTTTCCGGCGAGGTTGTCGGTGGTCTCGAAATTCGGAAGTTTCCCATGTGGTATCGATGCTGGTGCTCATGCTGTTCTTGATGCCGGCGCTTTCTCTCTCCTCCTTGGTTTAATTTCTAATTCTGAAGATAAGGTAGGTTTTTTTTTTGTTTGATTGTTTGATTTTATTGGATGTTTTTGATTTTATTGGATGTTTGATGAATTTAGGTTGTTTGTAGTTTTTGATTTGAAGTACATGATTTGAGATTTTAGGTCAAATTGTGATGTGATGAAGGTTGAATTTGACAATTGAGATGATTTTGGTGTGTTGTGGATGTGTTTGTGAGAGGAAATTTGAAATGAAGAATGTTGTTTGAGATTGATGCTGGAATTATGAATAGCTTCGATGCTAAGATAGGGCTGAATTTGTTTAACTTTGATTGAATGTTTGTTTTAGTAGTCGGTTGAGTGGAGTTTTTGAACATTTTGATGGAGTTTGGTCTGATAAGTGGCTGAATTGTGGAAATTGAACTGATTTTGGAGTTAAGCGTTGTTAATTTTTTGATTTTTAGGAGTTAAAAAATGCAAAAAAAAAAAAAAAAAATTTATTTATTTGGGTCAAAAGGGCTGCGGTTATGGTCAAAACCGCAGCCCTTCACTTTTAGTGAAGGACTGCTACAGAAAGGGCTGCTGGCCAAAAACGCAGCCCTTAGGACTGTTTTGACCGCAGCCCTTCCGTTTTTTTCCACTAGTGTGGGTTGTTACGATTCTATCTTCTTGTTAATAAATGACAAAATAGATTGAAGGAAAAAGGTTTCGAATTATTATTAACCCAAAGGGGATATTTATAGTACATCATATAAAACGTAACTTAGGTAGAACTAGGAAAACATATCCTAAACTAAATATAATACTAATAAATATTATCTCTAAATAAACACTTCTAGATACATAGATTTAGAAAATACTCCTAAATCTATCCTAACACCCTCCCGCAATCGCAACGGCAGTAACACGAACGTTACGATCGGAGAAACAAAAAAAAATTAAGTCAAATCAAATTAAACAGATATATAGTTGGGAAAGTCATTCTTTTCGAACCCGCCATTTTTTTTTCTTCTTCTTGATGAGAACGCCATTCTTTTCGAACTCACCAAATATTTTAACAAAACAGGAACGTTATTCTCGTCGAACCCGTAACAATTCTGGAGTAGATCACGCTCACAACAATTATTGACTTTTCTTGAGCAAAGTCGAGCTCTATTCAAATACTGGTTTTTCTGAGCAAAACCAGCTCACAACACATTGAACCCTTCTCACAGTACAAGGAGAACAAAAAAAGAAGCCCTATCTCACGGCATAGGGAGAGCCAAAACTTTTGTGCAAGGATTTTATGGTCAAGAACCAAGTTAGGTTCTTGAGAAATATAGCTAAATACCAACAAGTAGAAGTTGGCTCTGGAAATAGCAGAAGAAACATATAAATTGGAGCAGATGCTAGCAGCAAACACCAACAATTAAGCACTCCCCAAAAGAGTAGCGACAGAAGCAGACAAAAGGTTTATTATATAAACCAATAAACTCCAACAATATGGCAATTAGTAAGCCACGACAACGCAACGAAGACATGCAGCAACAATAGTAGTCAACACCGTGAGATGAAGGCACACATCAATTAGCCATCAAACACTCACAGTAAGGCAGCAAAGACACTAATCAAGACTGTTGATGGGTTTCAAAATATACCGCAAGTGCACGGTGTCTGTTTGACAGAAACTGGCAAATACGGGTCGATCCACAGGGAGAGGAGTTCTACAGATTTATGTTCAATTATCTAACTACTTCCAGAGAGGAAAAATAATTGAGGAATTAATAACTAAGCTAGAGTAAACTAGAACGCAGAAAAATGAGAATTTATCAAATAATTAAAAACCTAGGGCAATCGATCGGTCCACCATGCTTATACCAGTTTAATCAATATAATATAGTTCAACAACACTTGGATTGAGGTTCGAATAAACGAAGTATTTCGCTAATCCTTGGTCAGGCATTAACAACTCCTAGATTAACATATGCCAGTACGGTCGCTCAACATAATCAAATCTACCTATTGTAACAAGCCTCTAATGAATATGATCTTTCGATTCTAATTCTTATTAGCTAAACATAACTCATGATATTGCGCAATTACATGAATTAAACAAGTATAACAAATCAATAGGAATTATTTTAATTCAATCCAATTATTGAAGAACATCAAACCACAATCAAAAAGGTATAAACATGGCTTCCCTCTCTAAACCCTAGAAATAGACTACTCACTCATTATAACAAAGAACTCAATAAACAGGATCAAAGTAAAAGAATTCATTAAATTAAAGAAAGTAAAGAAGAATACCGAATGATTGAAGAACAATGAAAAGGGAAATCGACAATCTATATAATCTTCCAATGTAAAAGTTCAACAAAAGTAGAGAGAATAAACTAAGTGTTTGGCCCTAAAAACGTAGAAAAATCAGATCCGTTCCACGAAAATACTAAAAACCTATTTATACTAAATACAAAACCGGCTAAAAAAACCGAAAAATCGCGTCCTGAGAGTCCGCCCTGGCCGACCAGGCGAAATCCGCCCCGGTCGGGCGACGGTGATCGCAGACTTACGACGAAGGAAAAATTCCGCCCTGGCCAACCGGGCGCGTAAGCGTTTTTCTTCGTCGATCGCCCGGTTGACCGGGCGAAATAAAGGATGAAAAATCCCAAGTGTTGAAGTTCGCCGGTCGGGCCACTCCCCCTCGGTCGACCGGCCGAAGGTATTTACTTGTCTTTTTCTTCGTGGAATCCAACCAAAATGCTCATGCGGTCTTCGGATACGCCTTGGACCTTGTGTGACTTTCTGGACTTCCGTGTTGCGACTCCGATAAAGGTACAGAGTACCAAATCCGCATCAAAACCTGCAAAACACGACAAGAACTCCAAACACATCAAATCCACAAGAAAAGGGCTCGAAAGAGCCTAAATCGACTATCAAAACTAAGGGGATTAGAGTAAATAATCGATGAATAATGAACACATCAAAATCCCCCAAGCAAACCCTTTTGCTTGTCCCTAAGCAAAACCATGACATGAACAAGAATATGATTGCCTCACCCCTTCAAATATGAAAACAGAGATCAAAATTTTTTATAAGGCTCACAAATCATTCAAGCGAGGCACAATTCAAGTTCAACTGCTTCGGATCACTCTAGTTACCAATCACCCAAATAACCAATCCAATGCATTTGCCTTATATGACGTACAAATCTTGAAAAGGTACTCACTGGGGTGTCACTCCTCTCGATATTTTGTAGGCGGGCAAAAGATGTGCCCGATCGCTCACCATCCCAACCATAATGACCCTTCCCACTCACACTCTCATGTGTTTAGAAAGGTGATAATATCACTCAACCTAATCATGTCGACTCAAGTAGCGAACGTACTCTTTAACTTTGACAAACTGACCACATCAATCCGATAGACAATATAAGCGCAAGCTCAAGAGGACTTTTTCGGGGTTGTAATGGGGCTTAGGTATGGGTATGGATTATGTATGGGAAATGTGGTGGAGAAAACCAAGAATAGGGGAGCACAAGTTATTAGAAGTATCCACCTGGATATAGCCAATAATAATTTCCCAATTCTATAAATCACCAAATCTGCGATGAACTCATTCTAGAAACAGCGTGATTGAAATTTTTTTTTTTTTTTTCTTTGCAAGCACTTGGAAAAGAAAGAATTTTTGATTTTTTTTTTTTTTCGTTTCTTCTTTTTCAATTTTTTTTCTTTTTTTCTTTCTCTTTGCATTTTTTTCAATCCCATAATCACATGTATTTCATTTTGCTCATTCTTTTCTTTTTCTCAATTTTTGTACCTTAAGACAATCGTTTCCATCCAAAGTAACTCATAAAAACTATCTCAGATGCTAACTCAACCATATGCTCCCCCAAGCTAGGCTTGGGATTAGTATCAAAACAGAGGTATGGGCATGTAATGAGGTTAAGTAACATGAAACAAGTCATTAGGCTCAAGCAGGCTAAGGAGGATAAAAGTATATCATGAAAATCACTTTAAGGTTCAAAAGCGAGACAAAAGAACGCCTCTATCACAAAGAATTGCCACAAGTCATCGGATCTCAATGCGTACGATGTCAAAGTCAAGATCGGTCGCCTAATGAGGAACTAACACACAAGAAAAACGAGAATGGATATAGAAATGAATCCATTGGCAAAAATGAATCCTCACGGTCTAACCCGGTTCAAGCTTGCAGTCAAGATAAGCGCGTTATCGTCAAAACTCACTTAAGGTCAAGGCATTTAAAGTTCACATTCCAAGATCACAATCTCAAGTGCCCAAGCTATCCGGATAAAGAGCCCAAATATACTTTCAAAGAACATCATGGGGCACGGGGAAGCAATCAAACCAATCCAATCAAAACGTATTTTTGGTATTTTTTCAAGCAATATTTGATTTTTTTTTTTTTTTTGAAAGCAAATTAATCTAGCCTAAGAAAGCAAAAAATCTACTCGAAAAGGCAAAAAAGAGAGAGAAAATACATACAAAAATCCTCCCCCAAGCTGAACGTGGCAATGTCCTCGGTCCGCAAGATGAACTATAGGACGATGCTCAAAGGATATAACGTTAGTACTCTTCCGCCGCTCACTCTCTAAAATGGAAAAAAAGAAAAAAAAAAAAAAAGAGATAAGAGAAAAAAAAACTACGGGTTGCCTCCCGTACACTGGTTTATAAAGGTCCCGTACGACCATATTACCTCCTCAATCTCAAATCGGAGGGGCTTGGCAATGAGTTCCCCCTCATCAAACATTTTCCTCCTTAAAAGACCGCCACTCGGCTTGCGATCGGGCATGTTACCTCGAGTGCATAGGTAGAATGCGCATTTTCCATAACCACCGATCTTTTTCCCTTTTCAACCCGAGGTCCCTCCAAATCGATAATGCAGGCATCAACTTCAACATTGATGCACGGGGAAACGTCCATAGTAAGTGCAACCTCTAGAGTGTCGGCGAAAGCATCCGTGGGAGTGCGGATAGAACAGGTCTCCTCAAGAATATCCATCCTGCTGACAAGTTTGCTCAAGCATAGGAGACTTAACAAAGCATTGGTTAGTTTAAAAGTGACATTATCATCACCAACACTCAAAGTTAAAGACCCGGACTTGACATCTATAACAAAGCACCAAAGGTACACAAAAACGGCCTACCAAGAATAATAGGAATTTGGGCATCCTCCTCCATATCAAGCACAACAAAATCAACGGGAATATAAAACTTTCCCACCCTAACAGAACGTCTTCTAAAACACCTAGAGGGTATTTTATAGAACGATCGGCCATTTGCAAAGTAATTTGAGTGCACTTAAGTGCTCCCATATTCGTTTCTTACAAACGCAGACAAAGGCATGACAGACACGTATGCACCTAAATCACACAATGCCTTATCAATAAATAATGCACCTACATGGCAAGGGATGGAAAAACTACCAGGATCTTTCAACTTAGGTGGGGCTCTATTTTGTAAAACAGCACTACACTCTTCAGTTAGAGCGACTCGATCTACCCCACCAAAGTCTTTCTTTTTAGTAATCATGTCTTTCAAAAACTTAGCATAAACAGGCACTTGAGAAATAAGTTCAGTAAAAGGAATTGTTACCTCAAGGTTCTTGACCATAGTCAAGAACTTACCAAGTTGTTGATCGACCTTCGACTTCTGCATCCTATGGGGAAAAGGTAGCCTTGGTGAAATAGGCGTTTCAGAAACCTTTTCCTTCCGCTTTCCTGTCCGATCTTCCTTAGCTAGTTCGGCCTCAGACATCGAACTCTTCTCCGCTTCTTCCTCTACCACCTCCTTCTCCTTGCTAGAGCAGCATCATCAATGGGCATGGGAGGAGCATCATAAACGGTGCCGCTACGAAGTGTAACGGCATTGACAGGTCTCCTTGGGGATGGGTTGCCCCCGCAGATGACCTGGTTGCCTCTGTGCATTATTTCCGGCCACCTGAGCAAGTTGAGTCTCCAAGTGTTTGGTAGTGTTCTTCAACTCCTTTATGCTCTCCTCATGATTTTTCTGCATAGAAACCATCATTTTCATTAGATCAGACATAGTAGGCTCTTGAGAGCTGACATTCTGAGAAGCTTGCTACTGATAGCCTGGGTGTGAAGGCCTAATGAAACTAGGAGGGGGGTTCTGAGGAGCCCCTTGATAATATTGTTGTCTAGCAGCATGTGGTGGTGGGTTTTGATGAGGTGGTTGGTAGGATGTTTGCGGCATAGGTTGAGGGTTCTGAACATTATTGTTTTTGTAGGAAAAATTAGGATGATCTCTCCAACCTGGGTTGTAAGTGTTAGAGTAGGGGTTGTGTGGAGGTCTCGCTGAAAAATATTTGCATGCTCCATCTTGATTCAGATCAGGTTGACTGTAGCAACAATCATGACCAAAGTGGCCTTGAACACCACACACTTCACAAAAGGAAGAAGTAATAGGAGCCATGGAAGACATAGCATTAATACTCATAGGGGAGTATTGAGATCGCGAAGATTTAAGTGAATCCATCTTCATGCTCAATCGGGCAACTTGTGCGGACAACGGGGAATATGCATCAACATCCAACTTTTTCTTTGTAATAGTCCTGGAAGAACTATGATCATTTCTTTGCTAAGTTGGCTAGAAAACCGTACCCTTCATCTACCTCCTTGTCTAGGAAAACACCCCCTGCAGATGAATCAATTATACTCTTGATATGGGGTTGTAGACCATTGTAGAATGCCCGAGTGATGAACCACTTGTCTAGATTGTGGTGTGGGCATTCTCTCTGCGCAGTCCTTGAACCTATTCCATGCTTCCTTCAAGTGTTTCATCGGGTTCTTGTTGGAAAGTAGCAAGCTTGTGTCCGATTTCTGCAGTCTTGGTAGGAGGGTAGTACTCTTTCGGGAATGCTTCGAAATAGCACTCCACTCGGTTTCATTAACATCGTTCGACCATTTTCGTGCCTTGTCCTTTAATGAGAATTCGAAGACCATGACCTTCAACCGATCGAAGTGACCCCTTGGTGCTTAACGGTACGACAAAGTTGTTGAAACCGTTGTAAATGATTTGCGGGGTCTTCGAGATGGATGCCCTCCAAACCGGTTCTCGTTGGATCATATTGATGAGGGCGGGCTTGATCTCAAAATTGGTCGCTTGAATGTCGGGCATAGTAGGACCCGTGGAAATGCCACCAGGAGAAGGTACCCCATAAGATTTCAATGACTTGGGAGGCATGATTGGCTCAAGGACCTTTCGTGGATTTTCCCTGGTTAGTAGATCGCTTCTTCTTCTTTTGTTGCTTTTTGAGTTGCTCGGATGGTTTTCTCAAGATCGGGATCGGTTGGAATCGGAGTACCTGTTCTTTTAGACACGGGCATAAAAGAAACAAAGAAAAATGTGCAATGAGATGGCCTCAATTGGAACTTGAAGTTCCAATGAGACAAGGAGAAATAGTTCAAATAATTAATCGGAAAGCTATAGAAACTAGCCGTCTCCCCAAGCAACGGCGCCAAAAACTTGATGGGTTTTAAAATATACCGCAAGTGCACGGTGTCCTGTTTGGCGTAAACCGGCAAATACGGGTCGATCCACGGGGAGAGGAGTTCTACAGATTTATGTTCAATTATCTAACTACTTCCGAGAGAGGAAAAATAATTGAGGAATTAATAACTAAGCTAGAGTAAACTAGAACGCGAGAAAAATGAGAATTTATCAAATAATTAAAAACCTAGGGCAATCGATCGGTCCACCATGCTTATACCAGTTTAATCAATATAATATAGTTCAACAACACTTGGATTGAGGTTCGAATAAACGAAGTATTTCGCTAATCCTTGGTCAGGCATTAACAACTCCTAGATTAACATATGCCAGTACGGCCGCTCAACATAATCAAATCTACCTATTGTAACAAGCCTCTAATGAATATGATCTTTCGATTCTAATTCTTATTAGCTAAACATAACTCATGATATTGCGCAATTACATGAATTAAACAAGTATAACAAATCAATAGGAATTATTTTAATTCAATCCAATTATTGAAGAACATCAAACCACAATCAAAAAGGTATAAACATGGCTTCCCTCTCTAAACCCTAGAAATAGACTACTCACTCATTATAACAAAGAACTCAATAAACAGGATCAAAGTAAAAGAATTCATTAAATTAAAGAAAGTAAAGAAGAATACCGAATGATTGAAGAACAATGAAAAGGGAAATCGACAATCTATATAATCTTCCAATGTAAAAGTTCAACAAAAGTAGAGAGAATAAACTAAGTGTTTGGCCCTAAAAACGTAGAAAAATCAGATCCGTTCCACGAAAATACTAAAAACCTATTTATACTAAATACAAAACCGGCTAAAAAAACCGAAAAATCGCGTCCTGAGAGTCCGCCCGGTCGACCGGGCGAAATCCGCCGGTCGGGCGACGGTGATCGCAGACTTACGACGAAGGAAAAATTCCGCCCCGGCCAACCGGCGAAATCCGCCCGGCCGGGCGCGTAAGCGTTTTCTTCGTCGATCGCCCGGTTGACCGGGCGAAATAAAGGATGAAAAATCCCAAGTGTTGAAGTTCGCCCGGTCGGGCCACTCCGCCCGGTCGACCGGGCGAAGGTATTTACTTGTCTTTTTCTTCGTGGAATCCAACCAAAATGCTCATGCGGTCTTCCGGATACGCCTTGGACCTTGTGTGACTGCTGGACTTCCGTGTTGCGACTCCGATAAAGGTACAGAGTACCAAATCCGCATCAAAACCTGCAAAACACGACAAGAACTCCAAACACATCAAATCCACAAGAAAAGGGCTCGAAAGAGCCTAAATCGACTATCAAAACTAAGGGGATTAGAGTAAATAATCGATGAATAATGAACACATCAACTGTGCCCAAAGACAGCAGCGGAAGAGCCGAGAACAAAACAGGCAAATAAAAAAATCTCAACTTTGAAGGGAAAAATCTGGTCGGTGGGTTTAAAACTCAAACCCACCGGCAAGAGAACAATATTTTTGAGGTTTTACTCAAGATCTTAACTTGCTCTTGATACCATGACAAAATAGATTGAAGGAAAAAGGTTTCGAATTATTATTAACCCAAAGGGGATATTTATAGTACATCATATAAAACCTGTTATAACAGATGTGAGAAAGAACAAATATTGAATGCAAAACAAAGAATAATCAGACACAGATTTAACGTGGTTCACCAACGGAGTGTTGGCTACATCCACGGGCAGAGAGAGAATAATAATATTGATGAGAAGAATAACCAGAATTACAGAGGTGATTAATGTCTTAATCGTCAATAAATAAACTAGGTTAAAAAACCTATTTATAAACAAATTCGGAAAAACGTGTCCCGCGCTTCATTAAACCTCCGCCCGATCGGGTCGGGTGCAATCCGCCCGATCGGGCAGTACTCACCAAGTCAAAACCAGTCTCGGGCCCGATCGGGCGACCATCGCCCGAGTCGTAGTTCGCTACGACGCCCGATCGGGCGAACACTCCCGATGCCATCGGGCGTCCCACTCCTTGAGCTGCTGCTGAGACGCTGACCTCGCCCAATCGGGCGAGCCTGCCCTACCCGGTCGGGCGAGCCGACGAACTTCCCCTCTGACCAAAATTCAAGGCATAAATTCCTACAAAACCTATCTTAGGTAGAACTAGGAAAACATATCCTAAACTAAATATAATACTAATAAATATTATCTCTAAATAAACACTTCTAGATAGATAGATTTAGGAAATACTCCTAAATCTATCCTAACAATAAATTTGTTTGCAATTCTAGATAGCAAAGCACATTGTTTATATAGAGTATCGAGGCTGAATATAAAGGTGAAGCAAATTGGCTATGAAATTTACTTCTTAAACTTTGTCTTCTAAAGTATTTACTTCTCAAACGTCATGGGCCCTTGTGGAAATCTAACATGGTTTAGCGTAATTGTTAATATTAATGCAGTGTACATGTCTTGGTGCCACACGAACACACCAAACATATAGAGATGCCATAAATTTTATTAGTAAAAAGTCACACTTGGCCATTTATGAGTATAGCATGTTTTGTCCTCTTTAAGGCCAATATATTGACAAATTTACTATATGGCTTCCTCATCTTTTGTTCCTCAACTTTGTCCAATTTAAACGTCCATCCTCCCCTTGCTTTAATATAGAATATATATAGTATATTTCATGCACTCCTATAGATATTATTTTGTAGAGAATTATCTCTTGTAGGGCTGTAATCCTAGTTTTCCTTCTAACGGTTTTATATAAACTTTATGATACTACCTCTGTTTTTTTGTTGTTGCAACATTTGATTATTTTAATACACTCATCAAAAAGTCAAATGTTGCAACTAAAAAAACAGAGGAAATATAAAATGGCTCCTCAAGTGATCAATCATTGCATGTTATACTAACTTTTACTTGCATATCTCTACAAATTTTAATTTTTACTAATTGTAGTAAGTAGTGAGTACTATTGCTCATTATATTAGTTTTATATAGTAACTCCGTACCCTTCCTTCCTTCCTTTGTATAACCCTCTTTTCCAAGCGGTTTTGGAATTTACGTGCTCTTGCACCATTCGTACATGCTAGGAGACCATTAGATAAGCTAGCCAAGAGACCAATCAAATATTGGCCGACCGATTGGCTATTTGGCTTGTCTCATCAATAAAACTGGTAATATTTTTATTTTGACTTGCGCTTTTATTAAAGCACAATTTTGACTATTGTTATCTAATAGTCTATTATTAAAACATTCTAAAAAATGATATTTTGAAAATATACATCAAGACAAATTCAACAAGTATATTAACATTGGTTTTATTGCATATTTACATTTACAGAAAAATAAGGTCAAAGTATAGTCTATAAATAGTGTAAAAGTCAAACTAGAGTATCTATTTGAAAATAGAGGGAGTACTAACTACTAACTATACTAATTGTTTATCTTTTAGTGTTCTAATCCATTGCTATTAAACTACAAATTATCACTGTACCATGTGAACTGTACATATTATAATAACAAATTTCTGATTTTTAGCATGGAAAAAGTCAATTTCTCAAATACCTTCTTTTTTTATACTACCATCGTATAAGAGTATTTTGCGTAATTTTGGAGAAAATATTATGAGTATTTTAGAAAGGTCTAAATAAAACAAAGAGTTGTTTTGGAAAGTTTAATTCTCTTTAGATGATATCCTACGTGATCTCTATATTCACCAAAAAAGTTAGTTTATAATGGTTTACATACTAATCTATATTTGGACTTCTATGCAGTAGCGTATTCAGGATTTATAAATCGGGGGTACTGTAAATAAACTTGGTCACAATATTTAAAAGGCAAATGCTAACAGGTGCCCCTGGGGCGCTGAATAAGGAACTTATATTATATAATATTCTCTTAAAGTGCTTTTTGTTTAAAAGATTTTTGTATTAAAATAAGTTTCTTATCCAGCACCCGGGACACCCGTTAGCAGGATCGTATTGAAAAATATTCTATGTTAAAGATATTACAACCTAAAACATGGTTCAAAATTTAAGATCATATGTCCCCAAAATATGAAAATAAATAAATATTCCATATACAAATGTGTTAAGCTAACAACTACCAAAATTTAGCAGATTCTTGACTCAAACCCCCTAGGCCCATTTAAACTCATTTTTTAGAAGACTCAAACCACCAAATCCCATCACACAGCAACCACATAAGGATCCTCTTCTCCAAGACCTTCCGGTACAAAAAACCACCAGTACTCCATGAAGATAGATGACAGAGAGTACAATGAAAAAAAAGTAATTTGACATCATGAACCTTCTTTTCCCTCATCCCTCTCGACATTGACGTTTCCTTTCCTCCTCCTTCTATCCTCAAGATCTGGTTAATGTGAAATTTGGTTTTTTTTAAATAAATAATTTTCACATTTTTTTCCACTTTGGGGGTACTGCAGTACCCCCAAAGTCCCTTCTGAATCCGCCAGTGCTTCTATGAACATAGTTTAGATTATAAATGAGCTTTAACATGGTCTTATTATATGAACTTACTTACATTATCCTCTTTTTCACCAAATCAAGAGGGAAAAATTCCAAAAGAAACTACTACAGAAAACAAACTCCTAATCCTCTTATAGTCTTACTAATAGCCTCACATCAGATTTATTAGCCCTAAATTATTGTCCTACTATTTACCCCATTATATGAATCTATATGGATTTACTAATTAGACCTAAACAAAATTTCTAAGATAAAATATGACCCAACTTTCTTCTCTCGTGCTTGACTTTTACTGTAGTTGTATACCCTACCAAATTGCTTCGTCAATACCAAGGATGTCTTGGCCTAGTGGTTAAGATTGAGGTGCTGTGTACGATAGGTAACAGGTTCGAATCCCCCCTCCCCTTCTTTGTACTTTGTACTGCCTTTGTGGCACCAATGGATCAAAAAAAAAAATTTGCTTCGTCAATGCAAAATTGAGTAGAAGGCAGATGCTTTAGGTGGCCTACAGCGACTGGAGGGTATCTGGTATACTTTATTTTGGAGCGTAAGTAATAAGGGCACAAGTTTAAGGCCCTGTTCTTTTGAACTTATTCTAACTAAACCGAGACCGAACTTATTTTTTGTTGAAGCTGGCATTGACCCGAACTTATTTTGGTGAACCGAACCGAACTTATTTTGGCTGAACTTAACTTATTTTTGCTGAACTAAATTGTATCAACATAATATTATTAATACTTATTATTATAATAATCAATTTATATTAACATAATATTATCAATACTTATTATTATTATTTTATTACTTTATAATAATAAATAAATAATAATAAATAAAAAATAAAAAATAATAAATAATGATAATAAATAATAAATAATAAATAATAAATAATAAATAATAAATAATAAATAATAAATAATAAATAATAAATACTCCCTCCGTTTTCTTTTATTGTTCATATTTGGAATCGGGGAGCGAGGAAACCAATCCAACTCAAAAAATGGGTGAGATTCCACTATTTTAAATAAAATAAAATAAACTAAATATAAAGATTACAGTGGCTTTGAGTTATTACATGTTAAGCAAATGATACAAAAAGTTTGAGGGTAAAAGAGTAAATTAACTACTAACTAGTGTGAACACATTTATTGTTCATTAGACAAAAGTTTGAGGGATAAAAATGTAAAAATGACTACTCAATAGTGTGAACACGTTTATTGCAACTTAAATCTAATGAGAAATTTAATTCATAAATTATATAGAAATATTCAAATTAGGAACAACATATTGAAATTTTCCAATGGGGAATACAGGAACAACAATAGAAAATGGAGGGAGTAATAAATAATAAATAATAATAATAATAATAACAAAATAGAAAAAATAATGAAAATCAACAAAATAAAAAGAATAAAAAAAATAAAAAATACAAATTCATCGTTATTATAATTATAATATTAATAATAATAACAATATTAATAGTAATATTGAAAACAAAAATAACAATTACAACATTAGATAAGACTGAACTTAACTGAACTTATTTTTGTTGAACTGAACTTATTTTGGTGACCGAATCGAACTTATTTTGGTTTGACCAAAACTTTATTTTTCTGAAGCGGGCGAAAATAAGTCCAAAATAAGTACACCATGAGAATAAAATTACACATATAGTTTGGTTGCACGGAAAACATTTTTTATGGAAAATATTTTTCCATGAAACTATTTTTTTGTAGGAAAACTCAATTTTAGAGTGTTTTTTTTGTTTTATTGCAAAGTATGGAAAATAAATGAGAAGTTAGAAGATATAGCAAACAGAATTAGTGAAATAATGGAGAATGATTGAGATCTTCATGCCATGAGTGAAGAGAGAGAAATAGTGTTTTTGTCAAGTGAGATGGATAGATCCTTTGATAATGACGAAAAGCGTGGCTTCCCTTGCCTCCAAGGGAAAATTATTTTCTTCCCTTGGAAAATAAAATCCAACCTATACTTTCGCCTCTCATATCCGATCCAAACCAAACAAAGGAAAATGCATGTGGAACATACCATAGTATTTCAGAAAAGCACTTTATTTCTAACCAAACACACCTATATAGCTATACTCCATAATAATATATGTTAAATAATATAATCAATTTTATGTTTTGAGAATAATTATTGGTTGAAGTTCGACCTCTAAACTTATAGGTGCTTTATTGGATTAGTAACGAATAGGAAAAATGGAACATGGAGTTGTTTCTCGCATAAGTGCATCAATAGACGAACCGCAGAAGAAGTTATAGTTTTTGAGGTGAAACGTAGAAGTTAAATAATAAATCCATGAACATCAAAATTATTCATCATGCATACCCAGTGCTTTACTTGCGGTGCTTCTAAATCTGCTTGTTACTCTCATGGATTTTGGTTGTCTCTCTTTGTCTTTTCTCGAATGGCATAAAATCGCTCTTTTGTAAATGCTGTTCACATTTTACTAAAATTTAAATAAAAGATATCTATATATATATATCTAGAACCCAAGACAAAACTATGCTGCCACATGTACTCCGCCCTCCCCCACACAATTAAATGATAAATGTTAAACAATAAAAATGTGTGTTATAAGATTCGAACTCATGACCTCTCATTTGAGATACAAATGCACTAACCAACTACTTTATTATCTCATATTGGTCTTTATGGAAAAAAGAATATATTTAAAGACAAGATAATTTTCTATTTTTAAGACAACCAAATACATTTAAGATAATTAAATACAAATGTATATATTAATACTCATTAAGCTATTGTTATTAATACCGTGTTCTACCTTCAACAATCTTCTATTAAAACAAAAGCTCTTCATGTAATATCCCGAAACTAAAACATATTTAGTTAAGTAATTATGAGGGCTAAATATTTGCTTAACAATAATTATTAACTAAACTAACATATTATGAGTTTCCATATTGCAAAATTAATTTAAAATTTATGTAGTAGATTAACAAGTTACTAACAGTAAGCAGTAATGAAGTAGTGTTATAAGGATTTTTGTATAACAACACCTAAATTAAAAGTTAAAAAAAAAAAAAAAAAAAAAAGGAGGAAACCCCCCTAAGTTTCTCACGGTCAACCGACCACCTACCCCCCCCTCTACTCCCTCTTTGTTCCCTACTCCAACCCCCCTATTTGAACCACCATTCATCATCTACCACCTCCATTTTTGTCTCCAAACACTTGTTTAAAAATATGTACAGAGGAAATGAGCTTTAAAATCAGAAATTCAAACCACAAAAAAATATCACAAAAATTTCTTCTCCTCTCTCTCTCCTCTGTTTCGGGTCTCACACCAGCACCACCACAGTCTGCCGCCAGCTCGCGCGACGCAAGACAGTCGTCGGTCACTTGCGCGGCACTCGCCGAACACCACGCCAGTCTGCAGCCGACACCGCGCCGCAACACCCCACCCTCCTCTCTGTTCGCTCGCTCATGTACGTCGTTCTGCCTGTCGCTGCTCGTTGCTGTGCTTCACCGCTGCTCGCCGGAGACTGACGTCGGTCCGCCACCTGCGCTGCTTCTTTCCCTCGCCGGTTCTACATCGCCGCTACCGGAGCTCCGTCTCCCTCCCTTGTGTCGTCCCTGCTCTAAGTAGCAGAGGTAAATGAACCTCTTAGTTAGGGGTGAAAGTTCGGTGTACGGTTTGGATTAGGGCCTAATCCAATCCGATCCGAACAAAATTTGGATTTTAATTTTCCAATCCGAATCCAAACCAATTAGATTTTGAATCCGATCCAATCCAATCCGAATTTTCATACTCTAGATTGGATCCGATCCGAAAATCCGATTTTTTAAAACTTAGTTTTTCGATGAAATAAATTAAGACAATGACGATTTCAGTAGATTTAGGAAATGAGAAAATTAAGTCTTTGTTAGGGTTTTAGGGGAAGGTTGAAGTCTTACGCCTCTTGGGGTAGGGACTAGGCTTTATTTTTTATAAAAAAATTCAAGTTAAGACTTGCAAGCGTCAGGACATAATACAAGGCATATTACTATTTGGTTATATTGGACTTTTGGATCCAATTACCCTCAATCCAATCCGATCCGAAAATCCAATTTTTCAAAAAATTCAATCCGAATCCAATCCGAACACAGTTCGAATCCAATCCGAATTACTAATTCGGATTGGATTGGATTGAATTTTGGATTTTATCCGAATAACTTTCACCCCTACTCTTAGTTTCCCTCCTAAGTCTGAATTTTGTTAGTATTAAGTGAAGTAGCTATGTTAACTAGTTGGGCTAAACTTGTAGATATTAAACTGATTTAGTTCCCTATTAAGTTAACTTAGTCTAAATTGTGACTCTAATTTGATGGGCTTAAATTAGATTTATATAATGTTAGATAATGCTACTTAAATGATTGTTGGGCTAATTTTACTTAAAGAATTGGAAAGACCAAGAACACTTTCAGTACTTATAATGGGATTTCACTTTTCTGATTTCAAGAAGTTAGATTAGTTTATGGTTGATTTGGTTCTTAGCTTACTATACTAGCCTAAGTATATCTCTAATAAGTGCGAAACTAGTTTCGTAGTGTATGGGGAAGGTTTAATCAGAACAGCTTATATTGATAATTATTGTTATTATAGTTATAGTAGTTGGAGTGATAAAAGTTGAGAATATAGATTAGTTAGTTCCGTTCTAGAGATGGTTAGTGATGGTTACATCTTTTCTAAGAATGGTTAATGTCTTCATCCAAAATAATATTAGGAATGGTTATTGATTATTCTTATGGTTGTTATTGATGAGGTTAATTATGGAGGATTGTTATGGAGATCAAGAGAGTTGATGGAGTTATGAAGTTCTCAAAGTTCTAATCTGTCGGAGTCAAAGAATGGTTAAGCGTATGAGGTAACCTTTATGTCCAGCACCCTATGTGATTGCCCGTAAATGTTATATGTAATGTTTATGTCCAGCAAATATATGTGTGCCCGTATGTGTTATATGTGATGTTTTATATGTGTATGCATGAATACAAGTACATGATGTTGATTATGTGATATGACTATGTGTTACAATTTATGTGGCATGATGAAATACAATATGATTCAATGATGTCTATGTATATTATGAATGATGATGTTTATGACTTATGGAATCTGGTTATGATGATTTATGGGTGTTGATCGGAAATATGAATGTATGCAAGTTTGTTAAAGTGGATGGTTCTGCTGGCTTGACATTATGAAATGAACTGGCAAATGGGCAAGATTCGGGTGGAGGAATTATGTTACGATATACGAATGAACACGGACAAAAAGGGTCATATGATAATGATAATGTTATGTCCAAAACCCGTACTTGCCAATGAACTATGATCACGCAAATGGTCCTTGTCGGTAGACTATTCAATGATGACGTTTTTTATAGTATTTCCGAACAATTACCAATATGATGTGATATATGCACGTGCACGAGAAATGTTTACGAACTAAAACCGTTTTTACGGGCTGGAGTGAAGTTACTGAGTTTTCAACTCATTTTAGGTTATTTTCTGTGTTTTTCCTTTTCCCTATTTTTATGGAATTATTCAGGTAACATGAAGATAGCGCAGGATCAGTTATGTCAAGGATGCTTTCGGAATGATTAAGTTGTAGTGACTCGGTATATATATTTGGGATATTTAGAATACTCTGTATTTATGGGTAATAATTATAGCTTAAAGACGATCATTTGTATGTTTATTAATAGGCCATTTTAGGCTATTTATATTATTAGTGGGCCCTAACCCACAGGCTTAAGGCATGTTTCTGCTGATGATTAAGGTTATGTATAAGTCGGGGCGTTACACTTCAATTTTTTATAACCACCATAATCAACACTACTACACCATTTCATTGCATCGGCTGTATTCTTACACATTAACCTACATCTAAAAAAAAGATTGTATTATATTTTTTATAAGTAATTATATATTTATAAATATGTAATCTTGAAGCCGAGGTTATTTTGATGAATAATTCATATTATAATTTACTATGTAGAAAATTTAAAAGGAACGGGAAGATCACTTCCTAAGCACAATCCAATGCCTATAACTCTTTTTTTTCCACTTTTCTCAAGTGATTCAATACTTCAATTACACATTGATAAATTATTAGGGGCATCGCCCGAGCCAACAACTAGTTATCTTTTGAAATCTTGTAAGACTAGTTTTAAAGTATGTATTCAGAATATAATAATTATTTTAATACACGCACCATCCGTTTTTAAAATGTTCTTCCTAATAATAATTATTAAAAAACACGAGAGAAACCTGATTTTTGCTCAGTCCTTCTTGGCAGATTGCTAACATCATTATGGACATTCAACTTCGGCTCAGTCGCTCAGGTCTTTGGACAATTGGATAATCAAGCATATTTCCAGAGAAACTAATAGGGCAGCAGCTTGGATTGCAAATGTGGACCATCTAGTTGATACTTCTATTGTTATTAACCCGTGTAATAATTTTAGTTTATACTTCATTGATACGCTCAAGTTGCACGTAGTATTTACGTAACTTTGGGTGCACTTTGCTAAGGGTTTGATTGTAATTGTTAACATTCGTGTTTTATTTAACTCTTAGCGGAAGTTCGGAGTTTTGCGAGATAATTTGTGTTAACGTCATGTAGTCCGAGCTTCCAAGGTGAAGTGCATTTGAGCCGAGCAAAGCCCAAGCATCACCGCAAGTCGAAGCACCGCATGCCTAACAAGCATCGCAAGCATGCCCAGCATCGCAAGCCCAAGCCTCGCCCATCGCAGCAAGCAGCACCCAAGCCAGCACAAGCATCGCCAGCGTGCGCTCGAAGCAAGCTGCCCAGCTCCAGCGCATCATCATCGCACGCCCAGCGCTCGAAGCAAGCCTGCCCAGCAGCCCAGAAGCTCGCACCTCGCGAGATAGGTCGCACCTCGCGACCTGCTTGCTCGCACCTCGCGACCTGCTTCGCACGGTGCGACCTGCCTTGCCCAGCCAAAAGTGCGGTAGGCAGAACACTCTTCGCACGGTGCGACCTACTTCGCACCTCGCGACCCCTAGGTCGGTCTAAATGTCGGCTGATTTTTGAGCTTTAGTATAAATACTAAAGTTGTTTTTGGACCTAGGGGGCGGCGGCCACAAGGAGAGGGAGTCTCCAAAACTCCACTCCTCTCTTGTTGTCTTCTCTTTTTAGTTTTTATTTTCTAGTTTAGTTTTTGTAGATTTCAATTATGGGATTGGCTTATGCTATGCCAATTGTAGCTTGAACCGTTCTTGAGCGAGATTAATATGGAGCTTCAAGCATTATTGTGAGATCTTTCCTCTCTATTTAGTTTCTTTGATTATGGTTTAATTTCTATGCTTGCTTGCTATGATTTTTGCATGATTATGCTAGGAATATTACTAGTTTGATTGTGTAATTAATCTAATGCTAGATTTAAGAATAGAATCGGATTGTTTTATTCTTTTTATCAATTGGTAGCAAACTAGGGAGTAACTTGGATGCTCGATCGTCTTGGTTATTTCTTGGGGAAATTGAATGAAGCTGTTGAATGTTTATCGCTTGTATGACGTTAGCAGTGTCTGTTGGTTCTCTGTGTTTATTCTTTGCTATTGGATTGAACTTAGACGCTATCGGACTAGGTTATCCTTTGGTTAGGGTTTTATAGTCACGGCGACCGTGCTATTCAACTAAGAATAAGGAGAACGCGAGATTAATTCTCGACAATAGATAATCATGGAAATAATTAGAGTTGAGGTTCAAGGATCGATAATGAATTGAAGTGGATGTTAATCGGATTCAAGATCTTCCCATATTGATTTCTCATTTTGTTTATATGCTAGTTAGTTTTAGTTTGTTCGTAAATCTACTTGAAACCCCCCTTTGTAATTAAGTTTCTCGGCCCTTAGCTTAATCTAGGTTTCGAATCACGCTAAGTACTAAACTCGTCCCTGTTTCCCTGTGGATACGACCCCTACTTCCATTATACTATCTTAGTGTAAAAGAGAGTAGGAGAAATTTTATCTTTGGCCGGGTGCGGTGCACACGACACAATCCGCGCCCGCCCAAAATTTTGGCGCCGTTCTTGGGAAACGGTGTTACTTGTTTGTATTTAGTGTGATTTTTGGATGGTATTGCTTGTGCTCTTTGTTTTTGGTTGGCCACTCTCTTGGGGATGGTTGATTGACTCATACTCTATTGCTTGGTTATTGTCTAGCTTTAAACATTTATATTAATGGTCATGACTTGGATTAGCTAGGAGTACTACTAGTTGATGTTTGTTGTTGACTTAATGCTAGGTTTTGGGATATAATCTAATGTTATATGCTCAACCATGTTGTAGTAAGCTAGGTATTAACGATGCATTGCAAGAGTCCTTCTCAATCAATTTTGCAGGTACTTGAAGTGGAGATTGACATGGAACTACCATTGTCACACATGGAGCACAACCCAATGATTAAGCTTAAGGTACTAAGTCGAGCTCACGACTTTAAACAACAGCGCTTCTCGGGAGGCAACCCGAGACCCTTTTTATTTTCTTTCTTTTCCTTTATTTTTCATCAAATTTCCACCACCACAACAAATTTTCTTTCACCCACCGCCCACCCACTACAAAAGATCCACAACCAATCTTAATTCACTTGGAACCAAAATCCACAAAAGAAAATCCGTTGGGAGGACTTCAATAGCTAGGAGTTGGTAACACTAGAGGATTGAGATTGTTAATGTATCTTTTCGATCTCTTAAGCTAGGTGCAAATCTCAAAAATTCAAAACTTTTGAACTTGTCATTTGTTTGAGTGATTCGAGGGAGAGGGTTGTGAGTTGATTTATGAGATTTGAGTTGGTGTTGTTAAGAAGTTTGAGTTTGACGGATTGCTTTTCATGAGTTTTGAGCATTCGATCTTCGATTTACCCGATTTTCGATTTTCTCCCCCCATTTTCAGTTTACTTTTTCTTCTAATTGTCGACACATTGAGGACAATGTGTAGTTTAAGTAGGGGGGAGGGTATTCTCATTCTCATGTATCTATGTTGTATATATTACTTTCAATTTGAAAAAAAATGAAAATGAAAAAAAATTGAGAAAAACAAAAAAAAAAAAAAAAAAAAGTGATGAAATGAAACCCGCTGAGTTGAAAACCCACAAGGGTGGGCGACTCGAGCAAAAATGGCGGCCGGATAGGTTGAAAACCCGAAAGGGCAACCTATGCAAAAAAGTGGCTTATATTGAGCGGGTAAGATGGTGAGATGCAACCAAAAAGAAATGTGTGAAGCTAGGATGAAAACCCGAAAGGGCTCCTAGGCAAAATGAGAGATTAAGAGAGAATTATACACTTTGAAAACTCATTTGCCGGAGATGGTGTCATAAGGTTGAAAGCGTTTTCGGGTTGGTTTGGTTATTTCATCCATGATTTTGTGAAGATCTATTTATTTTGGCTTTCACATTCTTTTGGTTGATTGTTTGTTTTTGGGAGTAAGCATGGAATTTATCCCTTTTTGTCTTCATTCCATGGCTTGCTATTTTAAATTAGTTGTTGTAGTAGTAGTTTTAGTTTATCTTTTGAGGTTTTAGGCGAGTTGTCATTTTGATTGTGGCGTTGGAGTGGGTTCAACTCCTTTGAGATCCTTCAGGATTTGAGCTCACATTTTGGTTGTCGTTCTTTGGTTATTGTTGTTGTTACATCTTTATATATTTCGGGTGAGCTTGAATCTAAGTGTGGGGGAGTCATTATCCCTTACGTTTAGGTTTTGAGCGGATGTTGTTAAGATGTGATGATGAGGATGTAGTTGATGGGGAGTGTAGGTTGGTGTTGATAACTTGGGTGATGATTTATTTGGAGATCCTCATTTTGAGTTTACTCGAGGTCGAGTAAAGTTCAAGTGTGGGGGGTATTTGATACGCTCAAGTTGCACGTAGTATTTACGTAACTTTGGGTGCACTTTGCTAAGGGTTTGATTGTAATTGTTAACATTCGTGTTTTATTTAACTCTTAGCGGAAGTTCGGAGTTTTGCGAGATAATTTGTGTTAACGTCATGTAGTCGGAGCTTCCAAGGTGAAGTGCATTTGAGCCGAGCAAAGCCCAAGCATCACCGCAAGTCGAAGCACCGCATGCCTAACAAGCATCGCAAGCATGCCCGGCATCGCAAGCCCAAGCCTCGCCCATCGCGGCAAGCGGCACCCAAGCCCGGCACAAGCATCGCCGGCGTGCGCTCGAAGCAAGCTGCCCGGCCCGGCGCATCATCATCGCACGCCCGGCGCTCGAAGCAAGCCTGCCCGGCGGCCCAGAAGCTCGCACCTCGCGAGATAGGTCGCACCTCGCGACACCTTGCTCGCACCTCGCGACCGCTTCGCACGGTGCGACTCCCGCCTTGCCCGGCCAAAAGTGCGGTAGGCGGGAACACTCTTCGCACGGTGCGACCTACTTCGCACCTCGCGACCCCTAGGTCTGTCTAAATGTCGGCTGATTTTTGAGCTTTAGTATAAATACTAAAGTTGTTTTTGGACCTAGGGGGGCAGCAGCCACAAGGAGAGGGAGTCTCCAAAACTCCACTCCTCTCTTGTTGTCTTCTCTTTTAGTTTTTATTTTCTAGTTTAGTTTTTGTAGATTTCAATTATGGGATTGGCTTATGCTATGCCAATTGTAGCTTGAACCGTTCTTGAACGAGATTAATATGGAGCTTCAAGCATTATTGTGAGATCTTTCCTCTCTATTTAGTTTCTTTGATTATGGTTTAATTTCTATGCTTGCTTGCTATGATTTTTGCATGATTATGCTAGGAATATTACTAGTTTGATTGTGTAATTAATCTAATGCTAGATTTAAGAATAGAATCGGATTGTTTTATTCTTTTATCAATTGGTATGGATGCTGATCGTCTTGGTTATTTCTTGGGGAAATTGAATGAACTGTTGAATGTTTATCGCTTGTATGACGTTAGCAGGTCTGTTGGTTCTCTGTGTTTATTGCTGCTATTGGATTGAACTTAGACGCTATCGGACTAGGTTATCCTTTGGTTAGGGTTTTATAGTCACGCTGACCGTGCTATTCAACTAAGAATAAGGAGAACGCGAGATTAATTCTCGACAATAGATAATCATGGAAATATATAGAGTTGAGGTTCAAGGATCGATAATGAATTGAAGTGGATGTTAATCGGATTCAAGATCTTCCCATATTGATTTCTCATTTTGTTTATATGCTAGTTAGTTTTAGTTTGTTCGTAAATCTACTTGAAACCCCCCTTTGTAATTAGGTTTCTCGGCCCTTAGCTTAATCTAGGTTTCGAATCACGCTAAGTACTAAACTCGTTCCTGTTTCCCTGTGGATACGACCCCTACTTCCATTATACTATCTTAGTGTAAAAGAGAGTAGGAGAAATTTTATCTTTGGCCGGGTGCGGTGCACACGACACAATCCGCGCCCGCCCATTCATCCTTATAAATAATGTATTAGGAGTTCCCTTCGAGAGGAGGGTCCCCTTATGTTTTCCTTTTCCTTACTATTTTAAAAAATTATTTTAAAACAGGTCCAAAAAGGTCGGGACTTAGACCGAACCTCCGAGAAATTTGAGAATTCCAGTCCACAGGTCCAGCCGGTCCCGGTCAAATATGGTCCGGTTCTGAACTTGTGCACACCCCCACCTATCACAATGTTCATAATTTCTAAAAGTAACTAAATATATTATAACACCCCCACGACCCCTCCTTATATATACTAGGAGAAATTGCGGGAGTTGTTATGCCACGCATGATAATACGTAAGGCTAATCAGAGAATACAGCGGAAGTCTTTTAAAATAAACTGGAAATACTTTAATACAATTGAAATAAGAAAGTATGTAAATGAGTTACAACTCGGAAACTATCCCATAATAGTCCCATCTTCAAACAAGTCAAACCTTGACCCCAATGGTCAAGTAAAGTCAAACATATAATTCAAAATAACTTAAATATATAAGAAAGTACTCGTGTACTATAATTCCCATCCGGATGCTTATGATTCCCATGCACATCAAGAACTTGTACCTGAAACTTCTCCTCTAAGCTCTGCTCGCCAAATGGGTCATCACAGGGTTGTTGAGGAAAAACAACAACCAAAAGAAAACAAGGAAACACATACATCAGCAACACTGAGTACATAACACTACTAAACTAATGCAAACAATGATGCATCTCCTCAAACAACTTCGGCTTGCTCTTCTTGTGACACTACATGCGATAAGCACATGACTGAACTTACTAAATACTTTCTTTTATTATTATTTGGCAATGAACGGGCACCGTCATCCTCTTGGAATCATACGGGCTACTATTCCTTGTGTAAGAGATCCCACCTCTCTTACTAAAGTTCCATGAACTTTAAATAACTTGACTCGAGAATTTTAAGCTTGTTAGTAATGAAAGAGGGTGAGAGTGAGCCCCTAGACTCAACATCTCAGAGATAAAGAATATGAGTGACGCCTAGTCCACTCAAAGATCTTGATAATTGGAATTCCATAAACTTGCTTGATAAAATAAAAGCATTAGCATCGTCATGCTAAGCTATATGCGGGAGTATAGTTTCACACTAACTCCCCCCCTTATGTTCAATACTCATGGGGGATCCATCCCAAGAGTTTTATTGCCAAAGCCCATTATGTGAGACACAATCACAATAATAATACATCTAGCAAATAAATTACTTTCTTATCTTTCTTTAACAAGTGAATGCAACAAACACCACAAATAACTTAATTCTGAATTCTTTGAGACCTTGCTCATCTTATTACTTTAATGACTCCTTGAGTCCTTTCTTACTTTCCTTAAGGATCCATGATCCAATCAATTGAGTCCTTGCTCAATGATTCAAATACTTGTGAGACCTTGCTCAATAACTTTAAAACTTGTGAGACCTTGCTCAACAAAATATATAAATTCTAGTGAGACCTTGCTCAATAAAATAAATAACTTCTCATGAGACCTTGCTCAATAAAATAAATAACTTTTCATGAGACCTTGCTCAATAAAATAAATAACTTCTAATGAGACCTTGCTCAATAAAACATATAACTTCTCATGAGACCTTGCTCAATAAAATAAATAACTTTTCATGAGACCTTGCTCAATAAAATAAATAACTTCTAATGAGACCTTGCTCAATAAAACATATAACTTCTCATGAGACCTTGCTCAATAAAATAAATAACTTTTCATGAGACCTTGCTCAATAAAATAAATAACTTCTAATGAGACCTTGCTTAATAAAACATATAACTCTTCATGCAAGCCCTAGCTTCATGAATAACATTGAATAACTTTAATCATGCTCAAAAGCAATAATCATCAATCACATGCTTTTCAAATATAGGAATAACTCAAAAGTTCCATTCCTAATCTCCTTTCTAAGTTCTCAACTCTGTACTCAAACAATTATAAGGCATAAGCCTCTCCTTACTCCTCATGCTCAATAAATAAACCTTTAAACACTAAAGTCAAAGGTCAAGTGTATGTACCTTGATAACACACAAAAATCAACAATTAAAAGCTTCACTTGCTTCTACTATGCTTGAAACCTACCAAGAACAAAGTACTATCAATTAGTACTTACCAACAACAATTCAAGGCTACTTAATAGATAAAATCAGCACTTTAAAAATACTAATAAAGCTGATTTTTTTCTTTAAAAAAGGCTTTAAAACTATCTTTAAGTCATAAACTTGAAAACTTTTACTAGTAGGCAAAACCCACTATAAACTAATACTTAAAACTTCATAAAAATTAATAATTTGTTAATTTAATTACTGCTGTAATTTATTTAATAAATAATTACAGATTTTTTTTTTTTTTTTTAACATGTGGTTCGAAAACCACAAAAAACCCGAAACAACAACCAACTAGGCGGCCACCACGAGCACCGCCCGCACCACCACCAGGCACGGCAGTGGGCGGGGCCGTGCTCGTTATGCCCAGGCGGCATGCCGCCGCCTACGATGGCACGGCGGCGGCCACGACAGCCCAACTCGGCCACCCTTGCCGGCACGGCGGTGGCCGCTCGCCACCTCCTCGACGAAGCCTCGCCGGCGAACCACCGTGGTGGCCGGAAAACGCAGGGGAGAGAGAGAAAAATAAAATCAGAAAAACAACTAACTTCTTTGCTTCCTTTTGTTGTTTGCAAGATCCTCCTACAATTTTCAAAACAAAAACTAGCTTGAAACTTGAAGCTTTGAAGAAATTACTTGAAGAAGAAGAACTAGAGTTTGAGAGAGGAAGAAGGAGTCTTACTCCTTTGTTGAAGAAAGTGGTGGTGAAATGGATGGAAACTTAGGGTTTCCTCTTTTATAGTGGTGGTCTTTTTTGGGTAAAAGACTAAAATACCCTTACTCATCAAATTAACGAAATACATTTGATAACGAAATTGCCAACATAAACTTCTCACTAATATTACTAAAATACTTTCTTGAAAAGACTCAAATACTTCTTTGTGAAAATACTCAAATACTCTTTTGGTAAAATGACCAAAATACCCTTTTGCTCTCGAATACTGAAATTAAATAGCTTTAATAATTCAAAAATGATTAAAACTATTTAATTAAATAACTTAAAAATATGGGGGATTACAGTCTACCCCCCTTAAAAGAAGTTTCGTCCCGAAACTTAAACAAAACCTCCTCTCTTCTCCAAGCTTTCAGCTTGAAAACTTATGAGCATTACGCCCTAATATAGTTCTTTCTTAAGAAGTAGCCAAATAATACGCTACTGAGTAAAACAAGTAGCCAAATAATACGCTACTAAATAAAACAAGTAGCCAAATAATACGCTACTAAATAAAACTTTTGCCTTGAATGTTTAAACCATGAAATGCTTACTTTACTTGAAAAAGTTTTCCTTGAAAACTCTAAAAATCGTGCACAAATGCAACAAATTCTTACTAATTTCTAGCAAAATGCGCGCACGCACTCTACCCCCCTTAAAGGAGTTACGTCCCGGAACTCAACTCACCTAGTCGAAGAGCTCAGGATACTTCTTTCTCATCTCATCTTCAGTTTCCCAGGTAGCCTCTTCGGTACGCTGGTTAGACCACAAAACCTTGAGTATCTTTATATCTTTATTTCTTGTACTCCTCACTTTCGAGTCCAAGATCTTCACAGGTCTTTCTTCAAAAGAAAGTGTCTCATCCACTTCTATAATCTCGGGATCTAATACGTGAGACTTATCGGGTACATATCTCTTTAGTTGGGATACATGGAATACATTATGCACCTTTCCCAAGTTATTCGGCAAATCCAAACGATAAGCTAATCTTCCAATTCTTTCAATAATGTCATAGGGACCTATAAACTTCGGGCTAAGCTTTCCTTTTTGCCCAAAACGCATCACCCCTTTCATAGGTGACACCTTTAGTAAGACTTTCTCACCTACTTGATACTCACTATCTCTTCTATTCTGATCTGCATAGGCCTTTTGACGATCCTGGGCCTCCCTCATCTTCTCACGGATATATCTCACTTGATTCACGGTATCTTCAATCAATTGCGGTCCCAAAGTAACCGTCTCGCTAATATCATTCCAGCACAATGGACTGCGACATTTTCGACCGTATAGGGCTTCGAAAGGAGCCATCTTAATTCTAGAATGGTAACTATTATTGTATGAGAATTCTATTAAAGCCAACATCTCATCCCAAGTCTTAGGGTAATCTAAGGCACACGCTCTCAACATGTCCTCGAGAGTCGAATGGTTTCTCTACGATTGACCATCGATTCTTTGGATGAAAAGTTGTACTCTTAAGCACATCGGTCCCAAAAGCTTTACGTAATGCTTCCCAAAAATGAGATAAGAATCTTGAATCCCTATCCGGACACAATAGTGGAAGGAACTCCATGATGCCTCACCACTTGGTCTACATATACTTTACCACACTTGTTCCATCGACCAATTGTCCTTCATCGGAACAAATTTTGCTACTTTAGTTAGTCTATCTACAATCACCCACACTTTGGTGAATCCTTTCACTGTCTTGGGAAGACCTACAACGAAATCCATTGCTATGTCATCCCACTTCCACTCAGGCACTGGTAACGGTTGAATCGTTCCTTGAGGTCTCTTGTGTTCGCTCTTCACCTTCCGGCAAGTCAAACACCTAGCAACAAATTCGGCTACTTCTCTCTTCATATTGTTCCACCGGAACATCGCCTTCAAGTCCTTATACAATTTATCCCCTCCGGGGTGGATAGAATAAGTCGTGTTGTGCCCTTCTTTCATCACTTTCTCTTTCAACTCGGTGCAACTCGACCGGTAAACACCACCTTCCATTGAATCGGACACTTCCATCGTCATGGATGCTAAACTCCTTTGTCTTCTTCTCCTCGATCGGCTTCTTGATCTTCTCCATTTCCTCATTCCCTTCTTGAGCCTTTAAAATTTCTTCATTCAATGTTATTTGGATTGAAATGGCATTTAAGCATGCTTCCACTCCACCACTCCCAACAACTTCAATGTTGAGCTTCCTAAACTCATCACACAACTTATGCGGAAGTACCAAAGTACTTAAACTATGGCTAGACTTGCGACTTAGCGCATCGGCAACGACGTTTGCCTTTCCTTCATGGTATAAGATCTCAATATCGTAGTCATTAACCAACTCCAACCATCTTCTCTCGCCTCATATTCAAATCTTTTTTAGTATACAAATACTTGGGACTCTTGTGATCCGTGTACAACTTCACCTTCACTCCATACAAGTAGTGTCGCCAAATCTTCAAAGCAAACACTATTGCGGCTAACTCTAGATCATGGGTTGGGTAATTCACTTCGTACGGTTTCAATTGCCTAGAAGCATAGGCTATAACCTTTCGATTTTGCATCAACACACACCCTAAACCATTTTTCGAAGCGTCACTATATACCTCCAACTCAGCATTCTCCTCTGGCAACGTCAAGATCGGAGCTGTAGTCAACAACTCCTTAAGCTTCTTAAAGGTTTTCTCACACTCCTCGGTCCATATGAACTTTGTATCCTTCTTCATAAGACTAGTCATTGGCTTAGCTACCCTTGAAAAATCCTTCACAAAACGTCTATAGTAGCCAGCTAGACCCAAGAAACTCCTTATATCAGTAATATTCCTAGGTGTAGGCCATTCGCTCACTGCGGTTATCTTCGACGGATCTACGGAAATTCCCTTCTTTGACACAATGTGGCCAAGAAACGCCACTTCTTCCATCCAAAATTCACACTTCGAGAACTTTGCGTAAAGCTGATGCTCCCTAAGTGTAAATAATACCAATCTCAAGTGCTTTTCATGCTCCTCCTTGTTCTTCGAGTAGATAAGGATATCATCGATGAATACTAACTACAAATTTGTCCAAATACTCTCGAAACACTCTATTCATGAGGTCCATAAACATTCTTTGGTGCATTGGTTAAACCAAATGGCATCACGGTGAACTCATAGTGACCATACCTCGTCCTAAAGGCGAGTCTTTGGTATGTCCTTCTCCCCCAATTTGCAAGCGGTGATACCCCGACCTCAAGTCTATCTTCGAAAATATTCCGGCTCCTCTTAATTGATCGAATAGGTCGTCGATCCTCGGTAACGGATACTTATTCTTAATAGTCACCTTGTTGAGATCTCCATAATCGATACATAGCCTCAAGCTCCCATCCTTCTTCTTTACGAACAAAACAGGCGCTCCCATGGGGAATAACTAGGTCTAATGTACCCTTTCTCGAGTAATTCCTTTAGTTGCTTGTTGAGCTCCTTCATCTCTCTTGGAGCCATTCTATAGGGTGCTTTTGATATAGGGCGAGTTCGGGAACTAAGTCTATGGTGAATTCTAACTCCCTTTGAGGTGGCATTCCAGGTACATCTTCCGGAAATACGTCGGAAACTCATTCACCACCTTCACATGTTCTATCTTAAGCTTCTCTTCTTCCAACCTCGCACACTACACAAGAATAACGAAGCTCCCTTACTCACTTGCTTTACCAAACTTAAGGATGAAACGATCTTAATTCTACCTTCTTGTGGTTTAGTCTTCAAAGTCACCTTTTTCCCGTTCTTATTCCTCAATCTCACTTTTTGTTCTCCACACAGAATCTCGGCTTTATACTCCTTAAGCCAATCCATTCCTAAAATGATCTCCAAATCTTCCAATGGAAACTCTATTAGGTTGGTTTCAAAATCTACATCCGCAATTCTTACAAGGACGTTCTCATATACTCTTGAGCAAGTTACTACTTCCCCAGATGGTAACATAATAGGAATTTCAACATCCCTAGGGTTTTCTAAGCCATATTTTGAAACAACTAACTTTGAAACAAATGAACGCTCGGCTCCTGAATCAAATAAAGCTTTAGCAAAAGTAGAATTAATAGAAACATTACCCGTAACTACGTCCTTAGACGTCTCAGCTTCTCTTGCACTTATGACATTCAATCTTGCCACTGCAGGCACACTAGGGCCAGCTCCACTCAAAACGGTCTTGTTGCTCCCATTTTGCTTGTTCCCACCTTGATAGTTGTTGCCTCTGAACGGTTTCGATTACCCCGACCAAAGCGGGTTTCCGCTCTTACCCTTGTCGGTCTTCAACTCGGGGTTCTTAGAGAAGCACTCATACTCTCGGTGACCCAATTTGTGGCGGTAGTTACACTCCACTAGCTTTCCTTCGCAATCCTTTCCGGGATGATTGTAGGGGCACTTCTTGCGAAATACACGCGTTCGTCTCCTTTCCTTCCCTTATTAGGAATATTTCCACCCTTTCGTTGTTGATGCGGCCTCCATTTCTTTGGCCATTAGATTGTCCTCCTTGGTGAAAGTTATATTGAGGCTTGAACTTCTTGTCGTTCCTCGGAAATTCCGAGTCGGATTCTCCTTTCTCTTTATTGTTGGAGCTCTCAATTCCAACTTGTTTCAAATAGGAACCTAAATGAGCAGACTCCATCATACACTTCCTCTAAGGTCCTGAAAGTTGAACCTCCTAGCCCAAGCTTCACCTCAAGACTAAGTCCATTCTCAAACCTAATAGCCTTTCTTTCCTCAGTAGGTACTAACTCTGGAGCAAACTTCATCAATCCTACAAACTTCTCATAGTCTTGCTCCACGGTCATGTCACCTTGCTTCGACTCATCAAATTCAACGGCCTTTTGCCTCCTCAAGAAATTGGGATAAAATTTATCCTTCATAGCTCCTTCGAAAGCCTTCCAATCAAAGTCGGGCCTTGCCATTAACGTCTCCTTATGTTGCGACCACCAAAAATCGGCTTCCTCCTTGAGGTAGTACGCGGCTATAAGCTACCTTCCTATTATCTCGGACATTGGATAGCATCGAAAAGCTTCTCAAAGTCCCTAAACCAGTTCTCAAGCATAACAGGATCGCCTTTCCCATCATAAGAAGGCGGTTTACTATCACTAACCCTCTTAAACCAATCAACAGACTTCTTTTTCGAAGGGACTCTCCTAGCTAAATTCGTAGTCACTCGGACCAAATTCCGTAGCTGAGCATCAACTCTAGCGTTTCTATCGGCCATTGATCTGCCCAAGAAAAAAAATTTTGACTTAAAAATCGCTTATTGGACCCCAATATAGGTCAAAAGCTACTAAGCAAATGCCATTCTGACATTGAATTCTCAATTTCTTCTCTAAGGAGCTTTCATACTAACTCTCTTACTAGAGTAGTAGCTCAAAGAAAAACCAACACTAATTTGTAGTCATACTACACCTTTCAGTCAAAACTGGAATCTATGCAAGTAGAAAATGCCAATCACGTTGCAATCAAACACTTAGTCACATAAAACACATCAAAATGCTACTAGACCTTAGAACACTTACTAATCTAAACACTTAGTGACTAATGCGATGCAGTGTACATATGCATATGCAATTCCCTTCCCTTTTGCAATTCCACTTTGAAATACTTTTAAGTTCGAAAACTTTTGTAAAATAAAGGTAATATAACCTTTGGAGCTCTGGTAACCACTTTATAACACCCCCACGACCCCTCCTTATATATACTAGGAGAAATTGCGGGAGTTGTTATGCCACGCATGATAATACGTAAGGCTAATCAGAGAATACAGCGGAAGTCTTTTAAAATAAACTGGAAATACTTTAATACAATTGAAATAAGAAAGTATGTAAATGAGTTACAACTCGGAAACTATCCCATAATAGTCCCATCTTCAAACAAGTCAAACCTTGACCCCAATGGTCAAGTAAAGTCAAACATATAATTCAAAATAACTTAAATATATAAGAAAGTACTCGTGTACTATAATTCCCATCCGGATGCTTATGATTCCCATGCACATCAAGAACTTGTACCTGAAACTTCTCCTCTAAGCTCTGCTCGCCAAATGGGTCATCACAGGGTTGTTGAGGAAAAACAACAACCAAAAGAAAACAAGGAAACACATACATCAGCAACACTGAGTACATAACACTACTAAACTAATGCAAACAATGATGCATCTCCTCAAACAACTTCGGCTTGCTCTTCTTGTGACACTACATGCGATAAGCACATGACTGAACTTACTAAATACTTTCTTTTATTATTATTTGGCAATGAACGGGCACCGTCATCCTCTTGGAATCATACGGGCTACTATTCCTTGTGTAAGAGATCCCACACCTCTTACTAAAGTTCCATGAACTTTAAATAACTTGACTCGAGAATTTTAAGCTTGTTAGTAATGAAAGAGGGTGAGAGTGAGCCCCTAGACTCAACATCTCAGAGATAAAGAATATGAGTGACGCCTAGTCCACTCAAAGATCTTGATAATTGGAATTCCATAAACTTGCTTGATAAAATAAAAGCATTAGCATCGTCATGCTAAGCTATATGCAGGAGTATAGTTTCACACTAACTCCCCCCTTATGTTCAATACTCATGGGGGATCCATCCCAAGAGTTTTATTGCCAAAGCCCATTATGTGAGACACAATCACAATAATAATACATCTAGCAAATAAATTACTTTCTTATCTTTCTTTAACAAGTGAATGCAACAAACACCACAAATAACTTAATTCTGAATTCTTTGAGACCTTGCTCATCTTATTACTTTAATGACTCCTTGAGTCCTTTCTTACTTTCCTTAAGGATCCATGATCCAATCAATTGAGTCCTTGCTCAATGATTCAAATACTTGTGAGACCTTGCTCAATAACTTTAAAACTTGTGAGACCTTGCTCAACAAAATATATAAATTCTAGTGAGACCTTGCTCAATAAAATAAATAACTTCTCATGAGACCTTGCTCAATAAAATAAATAACTTTTCATGAGACCTTGCTCAATAAAATAAATAACTTCTAATGAGACCTTGCTCAATAAAACATATAACTTCTCATGAGACCTTGCTCAATAAAATAAATAACTTTTCATGAGACCTTGCTCAATAAAATAAATAACTTCTAATGAGACCTTGCTCAATAAAACATATAACTTCTCATGAGACCTTGCTCAATAAAATAAATAACTTTTCATGAGACCTTGCTCAATAAAATAAATAACTTCTAATGAGACCTTGCTTAATAAAACATATAACTCTTCATGCAAGCCCTAGCTTCATGAATAACATTGAATAACTTTAATCATGCTCAAAAGCAATAATCATCAATCACATGCTTTTCAAATATAGGAATAACTCAAAAGTTCCATTCCTAATCTCCTTTCTAAGTTCTCAACCTGTACTCAAACAATTATAAGGCATAAGCCTCTCCTTACTCCTCATGCTCAATAAATAAACCTTTAAACACTAAAGTCAAAGGTCAAGTGTATGTACCTTGATAACACACAAAAATCAACAATTAAAAGCTTCACTTGCTTCTACTATGCTTGAAACCTACCAAGAACAAAGTACTATCAATTAGTACTTACCAACAACAATTCAAGGCTACTTAATAGATAAAAATCAGCACTTTAAAAATACTAATAAAGCTGATTTTTTCTTTAAAAAGGCTTTAAAACTATCTTTAAGTCATAAACTTGAAAACTTTTACTAGTAGGCAAAACCCACTATAAACTAATACTTAAAACTTCATAAAAATTAATAATTTGTTAATTTAATTACTGCTGTAATTTATTTAATAAATAATTACAGAATTTTTTTTTTTTTTTTTTAACATGTGGTTCGAAAACCACAAAAAACCCGAAACAACAACCAACCGGCAGCCACCACGAGCACCGCCTGCACCACCACCGGCACGGCAGTGGGCAGGGCTGTGCTCGTTATGCCCAGCAGCAGCTGCCGCCTACTGATGGCACAGCAGCGGCCACGACAGGCCCAACTCAGCCACCACTGCCAGCACGGCAGTGGCCCAGCCACCTCCTCGACGAAGCCTCGCCGGCGAACCACCGTGGTGGCCGGAAAACGCAGGGGAGAGAGAGAAAAATAAAATCAGAAAAACAACTAACTTCTTTGCTTCCTTTTGTTGTTTGCAAGATCCTCCTACAATTTTCAAAACAAAAACTAGCTTGAAACTTGAAGCTTTGAAGAAATTACTTGAAGAAGAAGAACTAGAGTTTGAGAGAGGAAGAAGGAGTCTTACTCCTTTGTTGAAGAAAGTGGCTGGTGAAATGGATGGAAACTTAGGGTTTCCTCTTTTATAGTGGTGGTCTTTTTGGGTAAAAGACTAAAATACCCTTACTCATCAAATTAACGAAATACATTTGATAACGAAATTGCCAACATAAACTTCTCACTAATATTACTAAAATACTTTCTTGAAAAGACTCAAATACTTCTTTGTGAAAATACTCAAATACTCTTTTGGTAAAATGACCAAAATACCCTTTTGCTCTCGAATACTGAAATTAAATAGCTTTAATAATTCAAAAATGATTAAAACTATTTAATTAAATAACTTAAAAATATGGGGGATTACATATATTATGTCAAAAAGTGTGCTTTTCTTGAATTATTGCCGCATTCCACACAAGATGATTTTAGAAAAAGGAGTAACTAAAGATATTGGTAACAGGTGCGTATTAGACACGTGAATAAAGAAAACAGGAAAAACAAATAAAACATCGCGGAGTTTTTTTGTCACCCACAAAGATTCGAAAAGAATTTGAGAATGAAAAAGCTAATACTACTACTATTTCTCTGTGTAAGACTTTCTGACAAAATTTGTTTCGAGCCCAAACTGCTTTAGTATGCCACAGGCCCAACACACTGCCATACCTGAAGAACGTATTTGAAATACTTAAAAAAAAGATGGCAGGAAGCTTTCTCTTAAAAACACGCCTACAACCATATTTGGGGTTGGGTTTCAAAATTCATGATTTGGACCTGGTATGCATGGGATAAGGGGAGGGAGGTGGGCGTGTGGGCCTAATAGCAGGCAACCCACGAAGAGGTTCACTATTCCAACCCGGTCCGAGAAATTTGAGTTTCTGGTCTACAGGTCCATCTAGTCCCGGTCAAATGTGGTTCGGATTTGGACCTGTGCACACCTCTACATATCACGATGTTTCAGAATTTCTAAAGAGCATATAACCTTATTTGAACAAATAAAAAAGAGGGAGAAGTACCAAAAATTAACTAAAAATATATGTTAAAAAGTGTGTTTTTCTTGAATTATTGCCACATTCCACACAAGATGATTTTAGAAAAGGAGTAACTAAAGATATTGGTAACAGCCTAACAGGTGTGTATTAGACACGTGAATAAAGAAAACAGGGAAAACAAATAAAACATCGCAGGGTTATTTTTTTGTCACCCACAAAGATTCGAAAAGAATTTTGAGAATGAAAAAGCTAATACTACGACTCTGTGTAAGACACTTTCTGACAAATTTTATATCGAGCCCAAACTGCTCTAGTATGCCACAGGCCCAACGCACTGCCACACCTGAAGAACGTATTTGAAAAACTTAAAAAAAAGATGGCAGGAAGCTTTCTCTTATTATCAGAGCCAGGTTTCGATCCCTGGGACCTGTGGGTTATGGGCCCACCACGCTTCCGCTGCGCCACTCTGATTGTTTATCTTGTTTTCGTATATATTGTATTTATTTGGTTCTTCTCCTGAGCTTTTCATAAAGAGATGCTAACGTTAGTACGTGGCAGCAGAATCGTTGAGATCTTAAAGTAATCTGCTAAAGTTTGTTGGGAATTAGTGTGAAGCATCTCAACAAAACCAAACCTTTAACTACAAGTTTACAATGATCACCAAGCAAAAGAATTAGGAAGTTATGAGTTTTAATAAAAGAAACTAGTTGTTGACGAGGCGCCTTCGAGGTTAATCATATATTGCATTACATTTTAGTTATTTAAGATGGTTAATGTCGTTTTTTTTCTTTGTTCGTGAAAGAATGTAACCGATTAATGAGAGTTTGTTGTTTAGGGTGTTCATAACCGGTTACCTAGTTATTCGGGCACCAAATATGCGATCAGAATACGTGGGTACCCTTTTCAGTAGCTAGAAAGAACTGCCCATGACTCGACCCGAATAACCGGGATTCCCGCAAAAAGTGTCATAGCTTTTTTTTATGAAAAAAATTCATTGGAAGAGCGATAGAAGAAGCTACGTACTACTATGAGTATCAACTACCGATCTATGTTGATTACAGGTGTTTTGAGGTACTACCATGAGCTGACAATTGTCAATTGCATGCCAACTATAATCCTTATTCCTCAAAAAGGATCTACTACCAATCAACCATAACGTAGATATTCTCACTTGGAGATTGCATCACAACTAATTTTTTCATTAACATGTTGAGATCTATTTTTTCATGTTGATTCATCCGATCCAACTTCTCCTGTAAAATGTTGATTCTTTTTATTATTCATAATTTATTTCCCCTCTGAAAGTCACAAGCACAACAATGTGGTATTGGGTAGCTTATAAGATAACTCAATACATTTTCACAATTGAATCTGATCTTATAAAATGATATTAAAGATACTGTGAAAAAAGAAAAAGAAAAAAAATATAACGATGCGTTTATATACACATGTAGCTTAAAAGCAAGCTTATTAACCGACCCGATTCTTGCATCTTTTTCTCGAGTCGGGTATACCCGACCCACAAAAATAAAATTTGATATTTATACCTTTTTCGGGTGACATGTCAGCATGATGGGTCAAACGTATCGGGTGTCCTGAACACCTACTTACAATTTGGTTCTTAATTTAGAAGCAATGTAGTTTATAGCAATGTAGTTAATTGCATGTAATGTTGGGTCTCCTTAATAATTGTGGAGTATGTTGTCGGATGTAAATTACCATATATTTAAATGCTTTTCTTAGATGTATGTTATAAGTTTTTTTTCTCCCCATAAAAACCAAAAAAAGATTGTAGATTAGTGGTTAGTATGTTTGTATTTCAAATGAGAGGATGCATGTTCGAGCCTTCATACATATATTTTTGTTGATTACTTTGTATCATTTGTTTAGGAGGGGGAGGTACATGTGGCAGCATGACATTTGTTTGCTTTGAGTTTTAGATATTTATATAGACTAGTTTTTAGGTTCGGGTTACACCCCGCAAAATGACATTTTTCATTTATTAATATTTTACTTTAAAATGATAACACTAAATATGATTTGGTTTAGTGGTTAAGGCTTTAATATATGAACTTGAAATCACGGGATCAAATCTTATACAAATCATTTTCTAATTTTTTTTATTGTATGTGAATTAGATGGATTAAAAAATCCTGATGGAGAGTGCCACGTGACACTGTTCCTTGTTTAAGAACGTTTTTTAATATATTTGTATAGATTTATTATTTTTACTTTGTATAATCTATACTAATATATTAAAAAGTGTTCCTAAACATGGAACGGTGCCACGTGGCGCTCTCCCTGAGGGCCTTTTACTCCATGTATCCACATAAAATAAAATAAAATTAGAAATTGCATAGTATAGGGTTCGATCCCCTGACTTTAAGTTTATATATACTAAAGTTTTAACCACTAGAGCAAGTGATATTTAGTGTTATCATTTGAAAGTTTAATATTAATAATTGAAATTTTTTCTTACCCGGGGCATACGGGCCTAATAACTAGTTTTAAAATTAAATCCTGCAAAGTTGTACAAAGTAATTAAAAGAAAAAAGAAATTGGAAAGTAACCTAACAACACCACATGTTAAGCTACAGTTGGTTTGCTACCTCATGACTTAGTTATTATTATTTTTTTTTTTTTAATAAGGTAGGGAGAAACCTCGAGTTGGGGGAATAAAGGGGATCCCAACTTGCCAAGGGTGAGAATCGATCCTAGGACCTTCTGGAACCGGGAGGGAAGCTCTAACCACTAGGCTATCCCTCACTCTCACTTAGTCATTAATTTTGGGATGATAAACTCTAATGACGTATTTCGTTTAGTTATAACTTATAAGTGCGCATATACTGTATTTTTTCATGGCTTATGACCATTCTTGAATCTTGATGACAAAATATCTCATAAGTTGCCATGCTCTAGTATAGTACTTCTTTGTTTGACAAAAAAATTAAGAAAAGTGAGATTTTTTTAATTAGTATAACATATCGGAGATTTTTAGTTCACATAAATTAGCAATTGACACAATTTGAAATGATTTTACCTCCTAGGTATGTCGAGTTTTTCATAGGATTTTTGTTTATCATATTCAAGTAATTCAACCAAACAACTTGATGTACTCTACATGAATTACAACTTTTAATGACATTGGAATCCTAGGATGTTACAATCGAAACCTACAACACTCAACTTGTTGTACATTAAACTTATCAGTTAGATTTCAGCTGGTAATTGGGAATAATATTCTCTATCTTGTAAGACGAGTGTGTTATTTTATTTTCCTTTTTTATTTTCTAGGATAACTTCTTCGTGATTATTTTTTGGAAAAATTGACAATATGAGTCTTAACTTTGGGTGATAATTATTAAAAGGTCTAAACTATTGATTAATCCGTATAGGCCCTACTTTGGGGGCGTCTTAACTTTTAGTGGCCGCATTAACTGAAACCCGGGCTTAATAGGTCATAACTTGTAAAGGATGGTTGCCCAAGGGTTAATTGAGGGAGAGAAGTAGGAAGTAGGTGAGTTTTTTCAAAAATCAATTTCAAATCATTGAGCGCTTAAAAGTTAAGGCACTCAAAAATGAGAACCTACACAAGCTTAATCAATAATTAGACCTTTTAAAAATTATCACCCAAAGCTTCATGTTAGTTTTTCCTTATTATTTTAATGCTCACAATAAACTACTAGTGTGGGATGATCAAATTCAACAATTACTTAAACACGAAGACCATTTCTTATATGATGATCATTTTATCTAATCAATGACTCACTCATATTTGAATATTCACATTCACAAAATCACAAGTGGAGGGATATATGGTTTTAAATTAAAGGTGGAATTGCTAGCACCTTATTATTACAAAATAGTTAAAAACATCCATATCTACATAGGTCATAGGATGAGACCTCCAATGTAGAATAACATTCCCACTATTGTTCAATACCAGAGGGCACTAATCTTACAAAGTGGTGTGCAACCATATTACCATCCTGTCACACATAAAACCATAAAAACGGAACTATATCCCTACTCCAGATAATGAGTCCTCTAGGATAAACATCTCATTCAATTTGAAAAATAGAACCAATGGCAAGACGAGAGACAATCGACGGACAATTGGACTCCAAGATAATATTTGGCGAAGCCATGAACATTATAGATATTAAAAGCAAAACACAAATAGAGGGGAAAATACATTCTACAGACTACAGAGATGGACAATACACTAAGCTATTTATTATTATTGTCAAAAGAGTTAGATTTTCCAACAATAAACCTGTGCACTTCATAAACGGCCTCATTTACTGTGTGTCTCTGACCATTAAATTGCTTTGTTCTTGCCTTCTACTTTCAATCTAAGAAAATTGCTTTCAACTATCATTCTAGCTGATACCTCCACTGCAGGAAACTGGTAAATTTCAGACGATAACATTCAACTGTACGTTATCATTTCATTAAACGGTTAGCTTTGCCTTTTGTGGGTGTGAAGATGACACAAGGATTCCCTCAAAAAAGGACCCGTCGATTAAAACTTAAAAACTCTGTAAGATTGTAAAACGAAGACGATAGTGATTCCAATATTTCCAACCAAAAAAAAAACACTATCCGAGATGAAAGCAACCTAAGTATCAGATTCAAAAGCATTGAAAATGTTGCAAAGAACGCCCAAATACTTTCATGCTACTCGGACAAGCAACGGGCCTTCTTCACAAGTTCATAGATTACATAAACGAGTAATAGTAAGAGTAAGAACTATCCCAGGAGTTCCCACTTGGATAGCATAAAAAAACGACTTAACGAGGAATTCACGATTCAACTGTGAAAGTATACGCCAACTTTCACTTTATTTATTTATAATAGGGTGAAATACTAATAGTGTATATACCCCCACAAGTTTCTCAACCCACATTACTAAACACCAAAGCATCATTTCACACACCACTACTTGCTTGCATCTAGAAACCATATTCAATAGTACTTAACCACATAACAAACACGACATAACATAACAACCAGAGACTAGAACTTCAAGACACAAATAAGAGCCTAAGACTCAAGCATCACCCCCACGAAGACGAAGGACAAGGTGAAGGGTCGACTCCTTCTGAATATTGTAATCTGCCAGAGTCCGCCCATCTTCTAACTGCTTCCCAGCAAAGATGAGTCTCTGCTGGTCAGCTGGAATTCCCTCCTTGTCTGTGATCTTTGCCTTCACATTGTCAATGGTATCCGAACTTTCAACTTCTAGTGTGATGGTCTTGCCAGTGAGAGTCTTCACGAAGATCTGCATCCCTCCCCTCAAACGAAGCACCAGGTGCAAAGTCGACTCCTTCTGGATATTATAATCAGCCAATGTCCTGCCATCCTCAAGCTGTTTACCGGCAAAGATGAGTCTCTGTTGGTCAGCTGGAATGCCTTCCTTGTCTGTAATCTTCGCCTTCACATTGTCAATGGTATCTGAGCTTTCAACTTCCAGTGTGATGGTCTTGCCAGTAAGAGTTTTCACAAAGATCTGCATGCCTCCTCAAACGGAGCACCAGGTGCAAAGTGGACTCCTTCTGGATATTATAATCTGCCAATGTCCTGCCGTCCTCAAGCTGTTTACCGGCAAAGATGAGCCTCTGCTGGTCTGGTGGGATTCCTTCCTTGTCCTGAATCTTAGTCTTAACGTTCTCGATAGTGTCAGAACTCTCAACTTCCAAGGTAACGGTCTTGCCTGTGAGGGTTTTAACAAAGATCTGCATACCACCCCTTAAGCGGAGAACCAAGTGGAGGGTGGATTCCTTTTGGATGTTGTAATCTGCTAGAGTCCGACCATCTTCCAATTGCTTTCCGGCAAAGATAAGCCTTTGCTGGTCTGGTGGGATGCCCTCCTTGTCAGTAATCTTTGTCTTGACATTGTCGATAGTGTCTGAGCTTTCGACCTCGAGGGTGATGGTCTTGCCAGTAAGGGTCTTGACAAAGATCTGCATGCCACCCCTGAGACGAAGAACCAGATGAAGAGTTGATTCCTTTTGGATGTTGTAGTCCGCTAAAGTCCTTCCATCCTCGAGTTGTTTCCCGGCAAAGATCAGCCTCTGCTGATCTGGTGGAATCCCCTCCTTGTCCTGGATCTTGGTCTTGACATTGTCGATTGTGTCTGAGCTCTCGACTTCGAGAGTGATGGTTTTTCCGGTGAGAGTTTTCACAAAGATTTGCATCTACAACAAGAAGATATCATCTAGGTTTAGTCAGAGAAAACAAAACCATTTATACAGGCAGCATCTCAAAAAGTCAACTAGCACAATAAGAGCACTACCAATTCAAACGAAAACCTGACATAATATCACTCTTATACAAAGACACAATAAGACCAATAAACCCTCAAAAACGTACTGATTATAGATAAGTCTTGAACACAACTATATTTTAACAAAGCACAATTGAAACAATAGTAGGTCACTTGCATACATAACTAACTAGTTGATCAACAAGGTACACTTAAAACTTAATTAGGGTTTCTAGAAACAAAATCAACGGAGATGATGTAAAACTACATAACACACTAAATCATGTTGCGAAAGCGAAATCCATCCATATGCTCAATCAACACTAAAAAACCATCACGCGAACAGAAGATTACAGCAATAACAAGTTCCAAACAACGATATTATGATATTAGGTAACAAATCTCAATAATCATAAAAAACAAGATCACGACGCATAAAAGTTGAGATCTAACCCTAGATTATCATAATTACACGAACATATCAAAAAATAATAGCATGATATACAACTCACGGAAAATTCAATCCAATCAAATACAAACACCGTGAAATCGAAGCAAGAACGATAAACAAATCAACAACATCACCGTCAAAGAGAAAAAAAATCAACAAATTCGATAATCAATACACAAAAATCAGAACGATAAACCTCAAACAAACATATATAGAAAGATTAAACGAAGAAACAGTAAGAAAATAGGCAGAATTCTTACCTTGAATTGGACGAAAATTGAGCGAAAAAGCGTCAAAGATTAGCGACGAAACCCTAAGATTGGGAGATAAAAAGATGAATTTATGTGGAATACAAAACTTTGCGTTTGATGAGAGTAAAACACTGATGAAGGGTTCAAGAATCCGAGGGAGGGTTTATATAGCGAAGGAGGGGGAAGCGGTTGTTGAGAGTAGGCAATAGGAGAAGAACGCGTGTCCTATCTATCAGCTATGTGTTAATTTAATTTATCTAATAAAAGATGGCCGAATATTCTGTTGGATACTAGGATGATTTTGATTTGGTTTTGATTTTTAATTTGACACGTTAGTCATAGAATTTGTTGGCTAGCCTTTTTTTTTCTATTTGTTTACTAGTTCTTGGTTTATCATTTATGGAAGTAGTAAAATCTTTTACTACTCTTTTTTTTTTGTCCTTTTTTGAAGGATTGTACTACTACTCGTTTTGGTGACTTTTGGGTTATAGGTAAAAGTAGATTGTGTGAACTTGGGGGGAGATGTTGGAAATGTTCTATTTACCTTATTTTCCGTATTTATAAGAAAATAAGTTTGGATAAGGTTTAATAAGGATTAATAAGTTTAGAGAAGTTCAATTTAGTAAAAATAAGGTTTAATACCCTATCATAATAAGTTTAGATAAGTACAAAATAAGTTGAATACAACAGGGTCTTTAACTTTTTTATTTATTAAGGATTAGCGATCGTATGTCATTTGTTGGAGGTTAGTTGTTAAAATAACTTGTAAAGCAATTATTTTTCAATAAATTTAGTTGTTGGACTAATAAAAGAAAAGAAAAGAAAAATGAATTATGTTCCTTGTTTAACCTTTAAAAGTTATTCCAAATACTATTGTTATTATAAGAGCTAATTTTATTAGCTTTTCCAAACTTAACTCAAACGCTAAATGTATTGTATGTACTTTATGGAATGATACTTTTCTTAGTAATAGATATTAGATATTAGATATTACATAATACTTCCTTTGTTCTTTTGAAATTCTATTCATTTTCCGTTTCAGTCCGTTTTATGAAGTTTTATTCACTTGAATTTATTCCTAAATTGACAATAAAATTACAGTTTTTTCACCATATACCTGACAAATTTTTTTTTGCACCATATAACCTTGCAAGTTTCGAAATTCTCTATATACCCTCCACTTTTTAAAAAATACATCCACTTGCCCTTAATGCCTAACGGTGTTAAAACTCTGTTAGTCATTAACCCCTAATATTCCCTCTAACCCTAATTAACTCATCTAAACCTAACCCCCTCGACTCATCCCTTAATCTAATACCCTAACCCTAACCACCCAACCACCACCCCTTCCCCCCACCGCCACACCACCCCCGCAGTTCCCCTCCCCCCTCCCCGCAAGCCCCCCCTCCCCCATGAGTCCCCCTCCCCCTCCCCCGCAAGCCCCCCTCTCCCCGCAGCCCGCAACCCTCCCCCCTCCCGCCCCCACCCCTCCCCAACCCCCTTTCGATTTTCACAACCTCCCACCCCACCGCGATTTACGCAACCCCCCACCCCTCCCCGCCTTCGATTTTCGTTACCCTAACCTAACCACCTTCTTCATCTTCTCCAAAATCAAATCATCGAAAATAAATAAAAATGCGGAGAGTGGGGGTGCAAAAATCGTGGTGAAGTGGGGGGGGGGTGGGGTTACGAAAATCGAAAGGGGGTTGGGGAGAGGGGTGGGGTTACGAAAATCAAAAGGGGGTTGGGGAGGGGGCGGGTCGGAGGGCGGGGGTTGCAAAAATCAAAGGGGTTGTGGGGGGCTGGGGTGGTGGGGAGGGGGCTGCTAGGGTGGTGGGGCGGTGGGGGGGGGAGGGGTAGGGGTGGGGTGGGGTGGGGTGGGGGGAGGGTGGTGGTTGGGTGGTTAGGGTTAATTAGGGTTAGGGTTAGGGTTAGATGGGGAGTTTAGATGATTTAATTAAGGTTAGAGGGGGAATTAGGGTTAATGACTAACGGAGTTAACGTCCGTTAATCATTAAGGGCAAGTGGATGTATTTTTTAAAAAGTGGAGGGTATATGGTGAAATTCGAAACTTTGCAAGGTTATATGGTGAAAAAAAATTGTCGGGGTATATGGTGAAAAATCCTCTGACCACTTTTATTTGCAATTTATATTTATTTTAATGCAAGCGAACCTAAAAAGTGGACTTATAATGGGTCTTGTAATGGTCCTATGGTCATTAATTCATTATCCTTCATGTTTCTCCACCTTAAACGTTTGTTGATTCTGTAGAAAAGAAACGGAAGTATTTAAAGCGTTTTGAATTTTGTACAATTTATGTAGTTCGATTAAAATCATATGTAGATATGTGCTCAATAATGTGTTTTATCTCTCATGGAGTATTTTATTTTCAATTACCTCATTATTTATAATGTTTTTGTTTTTTGTGTGTTAGAAAGCGACTAAAACTCAGTAATGTAGGCCGGATTCGATTTAGGTTTTAGTTAGGACCTCCGTAAAATTAAAGTTTACCAACTAGATATATCTTGCTATAAGTAATAGAATCTATCTTGTTATTCGTACTATTATCAACAATCTAAGGGAAAGGCCAATAGAGCATGATCAAAGTGTCCCTTTTAAGCACGTAGTTATCTTCCTCTGTTTTCTTTTTGCTGCAACAGTTTGACATTCACTTTGCCGTCATAACTTCAACCATTAATATCTTTAATTACTGATAATTAAAAATTATGAAAAGTAGATATTAGGAAAATACACATTGAGACGAATCTAACAAGATCCCACATGCATATGTTTTTCCTTAACTATAAATTACTAAAGATAAACTAAGTAGAGTTGGTGAATAGTATAAAAAGTCAAAAGAGTCAAGTAAAAGAAACGAAGGAAGTACAATATTTGTGCAAAAAAACGTTAGATGTAAGTCTCATCTAAATCCTTATTATATCATGATAACTTTCATATAAATTAATGTCATAAAGAGTATATATGTTATTGGTATATAGGTAGAAGAAAACAAAGGTTTGATGATCAAGACAAGGATTCTTTTAAACATTCAAAATATGGAAAATGGCCTTTAAAAAAAAGACAAGGAGAAATTATAACTTCTAAGGGAAAATCAATAGACGTCTGTTCATTCCCTCGAAAGGTTGCTTCTGGACAAAAGCCCTTGCTTATATAAGAGGGCATCAAACAAGACCTACCAACGGACCTTAAATAAACATATGTCAAAGTGGGGAGTTAGAATGATTACCACTTTATCCTTTGATGAGGACCAAATTTAACCCTCGATATAATATCTCAGTTTATTCGTTATAATTTGTCAGTTTCAGTTTCTCTTACAACTATCCATCATCAGTTCTTAAAATTAACATAACTATAGACTATCATACCATATTAAAACAAACCCAAAGTATTTAAATACCACCTTTGTTGTTTATTAGTTACAAGGCTTTGACTTTTGCATTGTTCAATTATTCATATACTTACTTTAACCAAAATTTTGTATATATGTAATTATAATAATTTGTATATAAGATGTTAAATGCGTCCAATCGATAATAATATGATATCAGATTTCTCTAATTTTCACTTATAGATAATTAAGCATATAGATAGTCAAAGTTGTACAATGATAATGGATAAGCACGAAAGTCAACGCATTGACATTAAAAGGTTACAAAATCTCATATAATACGTCTTTTCCAAAATCTTCCATCCGGCTCAAAATATAGTTCGTTTTATTTTTTTATGGTCAACCTTTAAAACCTTTGACCAACTTTGACCAAGTATTCTCATAGATATATACAAAAAAGAGCATACTCATGTAGGATCTTGTTAGATTCATTTAAATCTTCCTAGTTAAATTAAATGCAACAGTTTCCATAAAAAGCAATTTCAAATTAAATGCAACATTTTACTTCTTCTATTCTTGGTAAAGTTTTTGAGTAGGAAAATACGAATATACCCTTACTAAAACTAATTAAGCCTTATTTAACTACACTAATTGTTGTGGTCCCACTTTCTCTCTCCATATTAAGTTAGTCACATGCCCTTACTTTTTCTTGATCTAACCTTAAGAAATTTTGCCTAGGAGAATGTGCCATTCAAATTGTTGCATTTAATTTGGAACAGAAGAAGTATACAATTTTATAATGTCAACTTTGATATTGTTTGTTAATACGTAACTAAAGATACTAATAGTCAAAGATACAGATTGATGACCATGCGAAAAGAAACGAAAACTATATTTTAATACGGGAGGAATATGATAAGACGAGATAAACTTATCCTAAAAAGTCACTTATATTATAAATGATTACTTTAAGGTATAAGTTGACCCATTATTTATAAATGTGAGCCCTAAACATATAAAATGACACTATTGACTTATAAAATGACCCTTTTAGGACATAAATTGAAGTACACTTACCATAGTTTTATTGTAAAGCGTGAACACAAGACTTTACTATTGAAAAAAATCGGATGAAATATTATATTCTCTGCTGTCACTATGCAAAGTATTTTAGACGTTTCGTTCAGCATTTTGCCAACGACCAAAATTGGTTTATCATATCTATTGACCGCCTGTTTTTGCGTTCACTATGTTATTTGGTCTTGATACTTGAGTTAAAACTTCGAAGTCTGGATATAACAAAGAACTATAAAAGCACCAACAGGAAGTACAAATAAAAAATGCAAGGCAAGATATTACAGTTACAAACTACAAAGTGAATAAACCATATCCCCCAAACTCACATACATCCAAAATCTGGAGAATGTGGTGCACATACATAAAATATAAAAAAGATACTTCACCTCATAATGGTATTACATTTTAAAATGAACATATCATGTCTATTTAATTTCTTAGATTGCATGAGCCAAAAAAATAAATTTCACTAAGAATTTTAACTCATGAAAACCAAATTACTGTACAATAAAACCTACTCTTGTTACAATGCTGGATTTGGTACATATAAAACCTTGGAGGGTAAGCTCAAATGGACACGAGCATATGATCAAGCCAAGTATCGGAACAGCTGCGGGTTCTCCTTGTCTCTTTCAATATAATCTCGGGTTATTAAGTCCTCGATCCTCTTCTTAATTGCCTTGAAATCAGGCTGGAAAGAACAAACAACAGTCATGCACTGGGGCAAGTGGACAACTAGCCAAACTTAAGGTGTACAAAGCTCCAATGTCAAACTACCTATAACTGCTTTAAAATATTATTTCTTATTGTTCAAAGTGATAAAAAAAAAATACTCAAACGATATCAGTCTGGAAAGAACAAAGAACAGTCATCAGTCACGCCTGGAGGAGGGGGACAGATTAAAACCAGTGTTACCTAATTCACAGTACGAGAATGGGTACGGGAATGCAATTCACTACCTCGTTTTGTTAAAATTAAATAAGAAGTATACCAATTACATGTACGGCTATCGGATTTCAGTACACAGAGGGGTTTAGCAGTTTATGTAAAATATTAGACAGATGGTGAGTTTCTTATGGTTGGAAAGGAATCAAAGAAATTCTCAAAATATGTACTCCCACTGTTTGTCAATAACTTGAACACTTTACTAGTTCACTTCTTCCTTTGTTTTCAAATGAGTTTTAACATTCTTATTTACCAGCATCTCATAGAAAAAAATATAGACTGAAAATCTCCTGAAGATAATATTAAAAATAAATTTAGAAGTGTTATTTTGACATTATGGATATGGATACATAGATTTTTCAGGACATTAGTGATCAAAGGTCATATTATGGAAATTACAAGTGTTGCTTTGCAGGTTTTGTTTGGATCTCTTTTATGCTTCATGAATGATAATTGTAGGTTTTGGTTCAATCAGTATCTCTATGACTCTGAGTTTCTTCCTCTGAGACTTTCAGTCTCACTCTTCACTTACTTGACTTTTTACTACTGTGGATGGTAGGCTGGTAGCCCAACCCCCAACCTGTCAATCAATTTTGCCGTTTTCAATCAGGTGAAATTCGTTCAAAAAAAAAATTGATCGATAACTCCTTGATCTCTTAACTCATTCATCATGACAAAAACCAAAAACAAAAAAACATGCTATTTATCTACGGCTTAACATTTATCAGCCATCTTCTATATCAGTCTCATTGTACCTACTAATGTGCTGATTATCGATTAACATTCCCTGCATCTAGTATGCCAAAATGAGAAGAAAACGCATCCCCACAACAATTTATTCCACAATTATTTTTTATACTACTAGCCAGCATTCAGAAAAGCACTACCATCACCGAGCCCTAGAATGGACGATTGACTCTACAAAGAAGTATCAAGAAGGTTTGCAAATGCACAATCTTACCTCTAATTAACGCAAGCAATCAGAGAGACAGTTTAAACCAAGTATAAGATTCTTAAATTTTTAAGGCCTTGTTGGGTTGGACACAAGCTAGCAGGAAGCTTCAAGTACCGTGGAACTATGGAAGTAAATCTAGTACCATAGATTGATCATTAAAATCAATTTTTCAAGTTCTATAAGTAAGTTATTTCCCAAACTAGAACTTTCATTATTCTCTCACCCAAAATACACATTTGCTAATGAAAAAGTAACTTCTCTAGCTGCATCGGGGTACTTTTGCCATATTACAGCGATTTCCTACAGTCAAAGTCATCAACCAAAGGAAACTAATTCCATCTTTACAACTTCTAGATGTAACCCTTTCCACAGATTGATAAATACAATTTCCATACGAAGTCAACAATAAACCCAATAAAGAACTAAGTAGCTTGCCACCAATTTTCCCAAAATAGACACAAACCAAGGAAACCAAACATAAAAGCACCTCCATCCTATATCTTGAAGGATACTTCACCATGATAAAAGACAAGGCCACTTCAAAGACATTTACTTAACAGTAGGCGGCAACAGGCTACTGCAATGTTATCCATCCACAACTTATAAAACTATTTGTAATTTGCAAAGTCTATCTTAATGTTGCACCTGTACAGTGCACGCACCAGGTTGCGCCATCCAGCACCCCCCCTGTCATCCGCCAAAAAAAATAAAAAGCGCCCGAATAGGCAATGATCTGCACTCCACACCCCAAAATCCAACTTTTTTGTCATCTTAATCCCCCCCTCTGTTCATGAAAATAATTTTCTGCCTCTTCCTTGTTTGACAGGTTGGGACTACCAATCATGATAACAACTCATACTCCCAGCCCCTGTACCAACACCCAGGCCAGCCTGCTCTTCTCATTGGTGGTTGTTGCCTCGTGTTTTCAACTTGATTGAATTCACATTGTTATCAATCATCTAAAATGGAGGTTTACCACAATCTAAGGTCTAATTGGTTAGCACAATCCTGTCTGTAGTCTGTACGGATTCACAGCTAGACTCAAGAACACAAGCCACAAAAGCGATAGAGATGCAAATGACACCATTAAAATGTGGTAAGGTGGGTGATAGATTCCCTTGCTTCACAATAATAGCAGCAGCAATAAAATAGAGGACCTAGTTAATGCCCTTGACAAAATTGTTGATAAAGGAAAATATACCTTGAACATGCGGCTTAGCTGCTCCACACACTCTGTGATTAATTGCTGATACCCCAAAACCTTCCTACTTTTCATTATGCGTACAATTGAGGCATCAATGGCATATCTTCTATCTTTGTCAACATCCTCAACAACCTTTTTCCTCTCATCCATTGGAGGAAGAGGAATCTATATGCAAACATTAAAAGAAAACAAATGAGCCAAAATTAGACCTACAAAAAATCACTATTCAGAACTAAGGAAAAGGGGGAAGCAGTGCACATACTCTTATCCTCCTCATCCTGTCAGTGAAACTAGAATTAAATGAAAAACAATCAGTCGGGGACACGGTTTTCGTGTTTGGCTCCTTTAGAAGAATCTTATACTTTGCGCACGATAAAGATTGAAGCACTCTAACTAAATCTTCATCAGCTAAATTTAGTTGAGTCGCTATCTCTGAATAACTCAGTCGGTCCGATGTGTTAAAGAGCATCAAAGCAGCAGCCTATAAGGAAAGTACATCAGGATGATGGATTAAGATTATAGATCCGAAGCATCAGTTGAAAAGTTCACTTCAAATAATTACCTGATAAGTTCCGACAACTAATTCAATAGTTTTTGGACCAAACTTGCCATTAATGTTACAGCTTCCCAACGAGTAAACCCAGGTCAGCTTCCTGTGCTTTGTTTTAGTTGAATAGAACTGCTTAAAAACTTCAACACACCTCACCTAAGAGAATATTAAGAATAAATTAACATATGGCAATATGCTCATGCCACACCCTGATAACCAACTTTCATCGAAAAACCACATAACAAAGAATTATGACCTAAAAGGCACTGATTACCATCTCAGCAGGAAGGTTAAGATCAGAAGATTTGTAACTTGGCCAGAACCCAGTTGTCAGAACAGTCACAGTCAAATCAAGACCAGGATTGGTATCTGGATTCTGACTAAGATATTCCTCAAAATTAGTTTGATTCTCCCTCGCCAATGTCAAGTCTGTCACCTGAAAGAAGAAGCAAAGAGGTTAAACACCATCCACCCCAATTCCAGCCACTGAACACTAAGCACGAAAGCTATTAGCAATCTACCATCCCCTCCATCTTTGATGTGAATTGTCCGCCACACTGCTGCTTCAATTTGGTTAAAATACTTCTTTCATGATCATCATTAGCACTCTTGTCAAAGAGTAGCCGGCGAGAGAGCTTCTTTCTATTTTAAATCAAGAGTATGAGACAGCGTTAAAACACATCAATAGAAACAACCATAAAAGGGATGATTAGAAATTTAGCGGACGTGAATGGAGAGTAGAAATGCTAGATTGCTAACCTGTAAAATTCAGCAAACAGGTCTTTATCACTGACATAGGCCAGAAGCTTCACCACCTAGAGATATTTGAAAGCACAATCAGCAATAGAATACTCTAGTACAACTAAAGCTGAAAAGTGGACAGCAAGTTACCTTCTCAAGTGAATCCTCAATAGCCTCATCGCTTAGTTTTTCGCTCCCACCTTTCTTGAGAATGTTATCACAGAATGTAGCTAGCAATTCAGCACTTGAGCTACCAGCAACACCCTTGTTCAAAAATACCTCAAAAGCCTCCTTAAGAGCCTACATAGCAGCAACATGTCAGCTACAAAAAACAGCACCAGGAACCACATCCCACAAATTATTTTTCATAAAGCAAACCTTGTGAAATATGGTATGGCTGTTGAAGCAATCGGTGACATAAGTCATGAATTTGTCATGCAACTCTATTACTTTCCTGACGAAGACCTAATGAAAAGAAGTAAACAAGTCACCCCAAATATTCCAATCAGAGTCATATGTGAAGCTGCAAGTTAAGGGACCTGCCTGCTCATGTGAACCACCAGCATTTTCAGCCTGCCAAGGAAGTTGTGTCAGCCAGAAAACAGAAAATATTATAATAAATAGAGCAATTAGGCATTCCGCAATACATGCTGCAGAAGGGTAAATAGCAGATGGCCACAATTCTACTCAATCCACATTCCTGGCTACACAAACATTGAAGAAGAACATATAATCTGGAATATAGTAGCTATTCCCCTGTTTTCTTTTAAAACCAATCAAATTGCAAACAAAACAAACAAGAATGTGGAAGCAAATAGTAACAATAGATTATTGGAACATGTATTATCTGCTTTGTTTAAAGCTTACGACATTTCACTCATTGTAATACAAACCAAAATCTAGCTTTGACTCAACTCAAGCAGGCAGCCAAGTTGTCAAAGTATATCCATCTCTTCATAGCCATATAGAACTAGGGGTAGAGTAGAGACAATAACAAGTAACATTTCAATAATGATTGTGGGACTTGTCAATTTGTCATACCTTGCTAATAGCTGCATCTTCGGCCTGCTGCACTAAGGCTGTTCCTTCATCTGTTATATGCTGCAGGAAAACAACAATTCACATTAACAAACTTACAAAGACAAGTCGACCAGTTGAAAGTAAGGAGTAAATAGTACCTGTTTGAAGATACTGCCAATGGGTTCCAATCCTTTGGTAACCTTACTGTAAAGCCTGTACATCCTGGAAAGATCATCCACCTAAACAGAAGCAAGAAGCAAAGGCAACATCCTTCAATCACAAAATAATTAAATAGAATATATAAAAAAAAATGAGCAGAAAAACTGCAACCAATAAAAAGATGTAAATGCTAGGTATACCTTGTCATCTTTCAGTAATGCACGACATCCCGAATTCTCCTTCTCAAGCAACTGGTTTTCATAAACCAATAGCAACTCGTTTTGCACTTTCTGGGTAGTGGAGAGCCAATAGTGCCACAAAAGCAAACCATAGTAAGAAGAAGACCAAACAATTCATACAAAACAAGGAAATTCAGAGGAGAAAATCTTTTTGCCTAATAGAATCAAAACATAGGCAATACTAAAAGGAAAATATGCTTAACTAGGTGCAAAAAAACTAATCTAACCTCCAGAAGCTTTGGCTCACTGCTGGAATGTAAATAATTAGCCACTCTCTCTTTCTCCTTCTTCAAACATTCCTCAGACTGTGTTGTCCAAAAGTAAATTAGATTGGTTTTACTATTCGTCTATGTCCAAGATCAAAATTGTAGTTGAAAGAAAATGCTTGCCTTTAACATGTATTCCGGACAAGAGTCCTCAAGAATCCAGCTAGAGGCCTTGCGCGAGTAGTAAGCAGCAGTATCATCCAGCATATGAGCTTCAAAGTCTTTTTCGTAGTGATCCATTTGTCCCATTCCAATTTCAACATATATATCAAGTACATTTTTCAATAATGATCTGTCAATCTGCCCACCTTCTCTTTCTATATCAATCTGATGAAAAAACAGTGTCATCTCTCATCTTTGTGCATAACATGCGATAAAACATACAGAAAAGCAGGAAAAAACTTCAGAACTTACCAGAGCTATAACAGCATCCTTGGCTTTGCCAGATATTTCTTGATAAACCTGATTGGGGGGGAAGAGAAAAGAAACACATTCGTAACTCAGCCCTTCATAAAGTAGCAATAGTGCACAAGCAAGCAAAAGCAGAAACAAGCAGATAGCAAATATAATATTAAGATAGACATGACAAGTACGTCATTACCAGATCACGGAAACAAGTCAGTCCAACTTCATTCAGAGAAGGAAGCGACCTCCGAGCAATGAAGTATCGATCCAGATAATGGAAGAAACGAGACAACCACCTGACCATTACTTTATGATTTGCCCATCTCTTCACAAGTTCTCTTAACATAAACTCATCATGCTTCTCCCGCAAAGAAGGTAAAACCTAATTCAAAGAAATGGAAAGAAACAAAATTAAACATGAAGTGCTAGAACTTAGAAGCACGGAGTTGGCATGCAGGGCAGACTTGCAAGACAGAGTTTATAAAGTCTGTACAGATACATTGAAATTAATAAAAAAAAAGAGAGACAAATAGAGTAACTAATATCCTCCTGTCCTAGGAAAGTACAACACCCAGCTTAATTAGCAATGCATCTCATAGAAATAAAACACCAAAAAAAGGAGGAGAAACAATTAATTAAACTGGCAACACTTCCTAGAATGGACATGTTGGAGCAATCCCTAGAAATAACTAGCAGATCACATTTTCTAATTCTGAAAATTATATCTACGGCATTTATCACCCATGAGGGTAAGTAGAGATGTAAATAAAAACAAGTTCCCTTTTCTTTTCTTGGGTCTTGTCATCAGCAAAAATTCACAGGTACATAAACAAATGACGCTCGGACAAAGAGCAATGCACATAAAGTACAGTATATCCTTACTGTTGAGTTGATGTAATCCACAAAAGCCTGTTTGTAATTGTCATAGAGCTGTTGAGAGTAATCATGTGGGGGTTTCTGAGTACACATATTGTATATTGTCCTGCATTTGAATAGGACATTTAATTGTATAACAAAAGTATCGGAAACAAAAACATGTCAAATATGACTATATAAGGCACCTACGTGTACAGCATCATGTAATCTTCAGAATTAAATGGTGGCTCTGGTAATCCTTCCAGAATCCTCTTCAACTTTGTAATCCCCTTCCCCATGAACTCCCATCCTTGCTCTAGTTCAATAACTTTACGATCATTCATTCTCGTACCCTCTCGATCAGCTCGACCAACTGTTACACAACACAAAATCAATCCAACCGCCACAAATTTGGCTTAGACCACATTTAAAGCTGATCATGAGATCTGCCATAAATTCATCGTAGTTCATACTTCATAGCACATCCCTAGAGGTTGCAATTGCAGTCATTTAGCAAAGTACTACAAATGTCAGCCACACCAATATACAATAAGAATAGTATATCAAAAGAAGTAGAAAATTCTTCAATCTAACCCATTAAAGCAAAAAAGGAAACCCCAGATATTCTTTCTTCCCCCGCCCCCACCTTACCATCTCCTCTCCCTGGCATTAGTGATCCGACGGTGCCGAGTGAAGCCTCAGATCATCAAAATTGAGCTCAAATAGAAAAAACTGAGCCCAGCTTCGGCACCTCGGCTCAATCTCTGACTAAACTTCACATCCTTCTAGTACGAGGAACTAAGACGCCATAAAACCAACAACAGTGACCAGCTAAACGCAAAGGGTACGCAATGAAATGAAATCAAAAGACAAGATTTCAACTTCCGCATTCCCATTAAACGATCTCTAAGCATAACTAATTTGGGCGAAACGATAAAAAACACCACCCAAACACTACACAAAATCCAAACAATTATTCTATTTTCCGACGAAATTCTATCCAAATACTAACATCTCTTTCATCCAAACTACCCTATGCAGAAACCCTAATTCCCACCAAAATTCAAAACCCTAACCCTACAAAAAAACCAATCGACATTACCCAAATTTAGCTCACAATTCCTCACCAATTAACTCTCCAAATTCCAAAAGTAACTCATCATTTCCGCAGTGATCGAATTATCAAATTGAAAATCAAACAATAAACAATAAATCGACCAAGATAATCACGCGAAAACAATTCCAGAAAAAAAAAGAAATTAAAGCTGCGTAAAAATCAAGTACTAACCTTAAACCTTGCGAAATGAAACAAAAGGAAAGATGAAAAGATCCCTTATGAAGAGAGGAAAAAGATGAGGATGGTGTTTGTGTTCTTGAGATGGTAGTGATTAATTTATGATTTATGTATGTGGTGGTATGAATTTATGATATGACTGGTATCTGAAATGGGAAACAAAAGCCCCAATGGTAATAACCTATAGATTCAATATGTTTTTATGATAAGAGGTTTGAGGGGTTGGGTGAAAATAATCTATTCTTCGGTTGAGAGCTTAGCCACGGGGTGTTTGGAAAAAGTTAAAAAAAAAAAAAAGCCGAACTATGGTTAGTAACTTAGTATTCTCGTAATGATCTTGACTATCGCAAATTAGATGGTGGACTCGTGTCTACCATTAGGATGGTAGACACGGGCCAAAACGCAGCCCAAAACACATAAAACGCGCGAAATCAATGAACATCGGTTGTTCTCCAATGAACGATAAGTGGATCACAAACCCAATGAACATCAATCGTTCTTCAATGAACATCGATCGATTTTTCTTCTTATGTTCATCTTTTTTCTTCTTGTTCATATGTTCATTGAGTATAGTGTGTTGTTCTTTTGTTCTAATTTCTTCTCGCATGTTCTTAGTTTGTTCATTGAGGATGTTGTTTTGTTCATTGTATTGTATAAGAGCAAAAATCTGATCGATGTTCATTAAAGAACAGTTGATGTTCATTGGTTTCACAGTCCACTTAATGTTCATTGGAGAACACTTGATGTTCATTAGAGAACAGTTAATGTTCATTGGTTTTGGCCCTTGTCTACCATCCTAATGGTAGACACGAGTCCACCATCTACCAATTGCTTGACTATGGAGTGTTTCGGAGTAATTAAGGTTATTGGGGTGTTTTTGGAAATGTGATCGGAGAAATTTAACTTTAGTAGATCAGAAGTTTAGTTTGACAAGTAGTGGAGGAGATAGGAGAAGATCATAGAAAGAAAATGCATGTACCGAAGGTGTTACGATAACTAGTGAAATAATCATCAACTAAAATTTGCTTAAGCCTTAAGGATCTTACCTTTTAGGTTAGGTCTAGATTTTTTAACAAGCAAGATAGAGTTTGTAATTTATTGTCTTCTTAAAGTATCAAAATAATCAATATGAGCTTGACTACTACGTCGATCCTCGAATAATTGTGTTTATGTATTATGTTTGTCAAACCGTAAATAATTTTTCATATTACCTTAAATGAAAAGTTGATCCATCTTGTCCATTCAACCATTTTAGGGTGGATCCTTTCACTATCTCTCCCACACTCTCCCGACATCTTTTTATGATGTGGGGTCCTCCATTAACTCTCACCTAATCAATTATTTTATCCTAACTTTATTTACTATCAAAAATCACACTATATCACTATTTACTCTTAATATGTGTGTCGAAACCTAATAGGACGATTTATTTAGGACCGAGGAATATTAAACTACTTCATTTGTCGCCTATTAGTTTACACTTTGACATTTTTGGTCGATTTTTAAGAACCTATAAAGATACAAGATATTGTTTTTTTTACATGTGTTTCAATGCGTACTTTTAAAATATTAACTTTTTTATAATTGCTATTCAAACAAAATCAAAGATTCAAATGGTGCAATATGATTCATGTGTAAAGTGAGAGCCAATTAGAGGGGAAGTTGACTCCGAGATGAGCCTCAATTTTGGTATATTACACCAACAACTACAGCATCTTCAATTTGTGGTTGAAGACTCAATAGATCTTTAAGTCAAACTTGATAGTCTCTTTTGTTTCTCCTTTTCCTTTAAAGATTGCATTAGTGTATCAAACTTACCAATTTAACTCCAGTTGATACAAGCAGATCCTTTTTTATCAAAAAAATACACCCACCAAGTATCTAGAATTGTAATCTATACAATCCAAAGCAAAAATATGATGCAAAGCATAAATCGATAGTAGTAAAAGCATAAATCGATAGTAGTAAAGAAGAACTTTTATCAGCATATCAAAGTTCCAAAAGTACAAGGTACTATAAAAGTGAGAGTGAGCTAACCTGTAGGAGTAAGAGTGAAAAATGAGGAAAAGAGAAAGAACACAATGAATAAGCTAATAAACCTCAAAAATCTCAACATAGGTACCAGTTTGTTATATATTTTGATTTTTGGGTTACCCCTTTGAGACAAGAGAAGAGTGATCAAGATATATTATATACTTGTACATATATATTGCATTTGTGCTTAATGCTTAGCAACTGGTCACTAGTAATACGTTGAAAAGTCAAGCACTAATACTTATTGTGTGATGTGAAATTGCGCAGCTACTTCAAAGTCTCAGGTCAAACCTTGTGGGTGTTTTTGTAGGTCAGGTCTTCAGTTCTTGGGTGATCATAAATGTCCAACAACGTCACAGCAATACTCACTCACACAAAAAACATAGGTGTCTTCCATTGTTTTGTTTATAGAAGATTGAATCTAAGGTAAAGGGGCCAATTTGCTCCAGCACTTCTGATAAGGTAAGGAGTCGAAATGCGCAACTGGTTTAAGTGGTGGAGGGGGCAATTTGCCACTTTACCGGGAACGTATCTAATACGATTCTCTGCAAGATCGCAGTCCACTGCATGAAAGAGCGCAAGATACAAAAACATATACCTTGAACAACATGAAAAGTTCAATGCGAATCAATAGGCGACCCTTCAGATTTGTTGGTATCAGATGTAAGGACAATGGAGTATCATTTAACACAAGATATATATTATACAATATTCAACCAATTCTGAGGAAGAAAAACCAAAAAACCTCAGTTGCAGTAAACACCTCAAGATATCTTAGCAAACGACTAATACAAATTAGCTGGCCTAGTAAGGGAAACAATCAAGTTTCACTTGTTTGTGCCCACCATAATAAGCTCATATTTCGCATGTATTAACTCTGGTTGCATGTTTGTGGTGAAAAAGTGACTCTTGAAAATCTCCATCTCTCAAGGTTGTGAAGGACAAGGGGAACTTGGAGGCTTGAAATCTGGATACTGCAATCAGAAGAGGGGGGGGATCAGAACTTGTTCTTCATTTACCTTAAAGAATAAGGAAAAAAGAAAAGCAAAGGCAATATATATTTACTGCAGCATATGGCGAAAGTGGCCTTGGATGTGATACTGCTTTAACTTCGTTCTGAGGCGTGGAATTGATTTCTGGTGCAGGTTGTGTGGGCGCTTCTGCTTGTGGTTCTGGGACAGTTTCAGCTTTCTGAATGCTGTTTTCCACAACAGCAGCTTACAGGTGCTGCCTCTGCAGGGGCCGCCTCTGCAGGTGCTGTCTCTGCAGGCGCTGGAAGAGCCTTGTTATTCACAGATATTGGTAGAAGGGCGGTTCCAATTTGCTGCAACAAGCACCAAAATATGAGAAATGGAGATCAGCCACGCTGAAGTAAATATCAAATGAAAAAATTGCCTGAAATCTACCAAGATTTTGGAACATTGATGACTGACCTTTATATCTGAAACGAGCTCTTTGGGAGCAACCTTGGTGGTGAGAAATTCATCGAGTTGTTGAAATGTTTGCTTTCTATCCTGCAATCACAAAGAAACCAGTAAAAAGATGGTAAGCAAAGTCACATATGTCTTCAGATAACTTCAGAAACTAATTCCGTGATAAAATGCATAGATCAGGCAACAGGGGATGATGATCATTTTTCTCGAACACAAGTTATTACCTGTTTCCGGAAAAATAATATCTCCAAGGTTATGGTATAGCCTAATAATGTTCAATAATAGTAGTACTTGACTAAAATCTCCAGCAGAAGTTTAGATTACTTACCTCTGCTAATAAAAGCTTCTTGCTGAACAACTGAACAAGTGCGGCTGAGCCTAGCAGCTGGAGAACGGTTTCCATCTGGAGAAAAAAAAAATCCAACTGAATCATTACTCATGACAAAACTGTGTGTTTTTAATCTTGAAGGAACTATATAGTAGCGATTTAAACCTCTGTGAAAGCCAATAAGCTCAATCCAGCAGCAGTGGCTGCACCAATCCCTAACAGTGGTAATGCATCAGCACTCTCCTGTATGTCAGAAACTCCTTGTATTTGTCACAATTCAAAATAAACCAGAAACGACAGGAAAAAATATACTAGTAGTATTATATACACAAGGTGGTCATTTTGTTCATAACTTTATTATTATCTCTCTTTTTTGGTAATATTCGCAAGGAGCCTCCCTACTCCCTATCTCAGGATGAGGACAGCGGGTGATACAAGTTGAACACGGGACATGGGGGAAGGAAGGTGGGTGTTCAACCACCAAACCATCTCATTGATCCGTCTATAAATGAACTCTAATGGAGCTTCAGCACCAATGCAATTTGCTAGCTTCAACAGCAAGCAATCTCCGGTAAATTGTAATTCAAATTGGAGAAATTTTCTTGAAGTCTACTCCAGTTTCATTTGAATATTTAAGCAACAAAGAATTTCTGAAACACTTATTCATAGAAAGATTCAAGAAACATACTTCAAATACACCACCAAATGCTTCTGTCAAAGCAGTAAAATCAAGGCTGAATGATTTCTTTGGTACAAGCCAAGGGAGACTGCTATTCTGCAATGGAGCAGCTTATGTAATTAGTTCAAAAAATTAGTATTGAAGTACCCTAGTGCAAAAATAGAAGAACTAGCAGCAGCACAGACCTGCCATCCCCGAGGTCCTTCTGCTCCATCTTTGATAGCATAAGCAGATTTGAACCCATTTGCAGTCACCAATTCTGCAACTAACTCAGAGTTTCCATCGAATCTGGCAGTATCACATGAAGACAACATTAGATGAATACATAAGCTAACAAACATCGAAGAATTATAATGTAAAAAAAAAAAATCCTAAGATCAAATGTAATAGCCTAAAATAGTGGAAGAAATATACTTATTAATTAATCAGCTCATATTTTACAGAGGATCAACTATAATATTGTCTTGATTTAATATTTCCACGAAGATCTTCATTATAAAATTTTGAAGCTGCAACCTCAGAGCAAGGCGAAAACGTGGGAAATCACGCAGAAACAATGTCATCCATATAATCACCCAAAATGGTGTAGGTCGCAACGCATGCAGAAGCAGTCTTTTTCACCCTACCTAAGGCGGGAACCTCTATCTTTTAGAGGCATTAAGGTAATATTGATGCAGGTAAATAGTCACCTAGATAACAAATAAGCATATCACAAATTTAAAATATACAATTGAAATTATTGACTATACCAATGCAAGTAGTCTGATATGTGATGAAGGTGAGACTCTCAATTCAATATACAATATACATGATCCAACACCCTGTTGATGTTGGTGTATACATAATCCGTGATACGATAAATAATTTTATCATAATCGACAAGTCTCACCTTGATGTTGTAATGCTTTCAAATTTCACTGTATAAACTCATCTAACAATGTGTCACGCACGCTCAAGCCAAACTTATCTTTAAGCCAGTGTCACCTAATTCACTAAACCCTTTGTTAGCTACGAGCCTAAAAAGGCGAACCGGCATGTTATATAAAATTAGGTAGCGACTTGTGTTTCCATACCCATTCTCATACTGCAATTCAGGAAACACTCCTTCAAACTACAAATTCTAGCTAGCATATCATTGACATCTAACCACTAAAAGCCACATATATAAATAAAACTAAAAACCACTTAAACCAAGACAGAAACAAAGAAAGAATATAACTAACAAAATATGTAGCTTAAGAATCTCACTTGTCTAAGATATACAAAGTAGTGTTCTCTGGATCCTTGAACTTCAATGACAACTTTTGCAAGAACCCTGGCTTATCTTCACCTCTATACACAACCGAAACCGCCTTCTTCTTGAACCCTCGGATATCGGGACTACCTACATCCTTTGATTCCTTCAAGGATCTTATATCAAGCAGCTGAGCATTTGGGTCCTCAGCCAACTTAGCATATGCAGCCTTAGCAGGCTGAACACCAAAAGGTTTGGGTTTGCTCCCAAAAACCTGAGATAAAACCAAAGGAACTGCAATCACAGCAACTCCACCAGCTATAATAATTGGGTTTTGAACAATTGTTTCAACAACACTTCCAGCATCAAAATCAGCTGCAGGATTTTCATTTACTGATTGACTTATTGCTTCCTCATAAGTTAAAGCACTTGCAACTTGAGCACTGAAAGCAGAAGCTAAAATAACTAAACTTCCATGAAATTTCCTTGCTAAATCCTCTGTAAAATTTGGTGGGTTGATTTTATTTGTTGAAAATTGTGGAAATTTGATAGAGGGAAGTGTTGGGATTTGAGGAAAATTTCTGGGTTTTCCTCTTTGATCAGGAAGAACACAAATTGGCTTCAATTGTAGTGCATTGAGGGCTTCCATAGTATAGTTTTAATCAAGAAAATTTTTTCAAGGCTCTGAAATTATTATTTTTTATAAATAAAAAATAATTAATTTTTACAATGAGAGATAATAAAGCTAAGGTATGTTGCTTTGAAGCTCAAATGGGTGAGTCTAAGAGGAAGCAAATGAAGCCAAAAGAATTGGCTTCACAGGATGCAAAGTGTAAAATATATTTTTGGTTGGAATTTGGATGAATGAGGGGGTAGAAGAAGCTGACATGGAAGCAGAATCATTAGTTGTCCACCAGATGGTGGACATGTGGCATGAATGGATGAGATGTTGTTGATTGTCTAGACTCTATAATCCACGCTGTCAGATGATATAAGATTTGTGTGGATGACAATTATACGAAGAAGTTATTAGAATTTCTGGGAAAATGTTTAGAGAAGCTCAACAGTCAACCGTGAATGTGATTACAGTACCAGAGTACAGTAGTACATCAGACTTGATAGTACAGCTGAGCTTACAGGCCGAAAGCCTGAGAAAGTATTGGTTTTATTTGTGGGAGACCAATTTGGTATCTAACATAGTTACGTTACTCCTATATTGGTATCCAATGGTACCCAAAGAAAAAACAATTAGTATCCAAAACCCGTCCAATTGGTAGCGTCATTTTACGATTTTCATATACCAATTGAAAGAAATATGGGTACTAATCCATGAGTTCATGACAAAGAAGAGTATCTCACACAATTAGATGCTTAGAACAACTCATGAAAGCCCAAAGGCCCCAAACATAACCATTATTCTGTACTAGAATTAATATGATTAATTTTTGTCATCTGTTGTACTACCAATTAATTTTTGTCATATGTTGTACTACTGCTTAAAATCTTTTATACTACTTTTCTTATTCTAGTAAATTTTGATACCATTAACCATACATAAGTTAAAATTGGTCAAAACCAATATGATCCATCCATCCTAAAATTTATTGCAACAACTTATACAGTATGTGCTGAAAAATTAACTCAAATATCACTTGGATGATATTCATCAATAAAATTATAACAAAAAGATGACCTACCAACAAATATTGGTATTATAGTCACAAGGAATGAGGGAGCTCATCTGGTTCAAATATACTATCCCCAATCCTCGAGATCACAGGATGGATTTCTCATACATCACTTGTCCCCTTGAATACATCACTGATTCTTGCCATTATAGTTACTATTTTTTTCACATCTTATTATTAAAAGCAAAATAAATGCAAATATATCAGAAAAAGTAAAAAAAAAAAAAAGTAGTAGTAGTTCTCAAAAAGAAAATTATAGAAGGATCAGTGACAGACGTGACTGTAAAAAGTAATTCTTGGCAAATTATACCAAAAATTTAGTTCTTCGTAGTGAATTAAATTCCGCCACTATAAGATTTTCCTTTTCCTTCTATCAAATGTAAGATTTTCAGCGAGCTCAGTGCGAGCCTGTGTAGGAGGAAGAACAGACCATATACAAATTCCGATGAGGTGCATCCTAAAACCACTTAACAACCAATGGAGGAAGACCGACTTGACTCCAAATGCTCTAAGGTGATCAAGACTAGATAGTAACTGGCATTTGTGTTGATAATACTATTTCATGGTTCTAAGAAGATACAGTGTCACTAGAGTTTGTACCTAAAGAAGATCAAAGAAATAATCTAGTCCTTGGCCTATTTCCCAGATTGAGATACCAGCACCCCATGAACGTGCTTCCTCTAGTCGCTCTGCTATCGACATCAAAGTAGGGTAGAAGACTGCATGTTCATGATGTTGATCATCGGAGTACAAGAAGAAATGCTCTGCAAAGTCCTTTTGCCACCTTATGATGGGTTTGTATTGGTCCACTAGAGAGAGATAATCCCTGCCAGTAATTGCTCGAGCGCCACCACCTATAAATCGAGAAAGAGCTGTCAAAAGGGTCTTGTGGTCTAAATGAAACCAATAAACCAATGACTAATGATTTCAGCATTAGATAATATGCTAAGCTAAATTAGGACGCCGCTTCCACAGAATTGTTATTCTATAGTTTGGCAGTTGTCACACTCCTGCCAGATCAAATTTCAAACTCAGGAGAAAGATGATAAGGTGAATAATGCCTTTCAAGGAGAAATCAGACTAAACAAGAAACTGACTGCTTTCATTCATACTTATTTTCACATTGTTCCAAGTTCCAACCAATTATGATTGAAGACTCACCACGATGTCACTATATTCCCGTTATACATAGTAATCTCCCTCCTATACTCCCTCCACCATTCCACTCAAATGGGGATCTAGTTGGAAATCTAATCGTTATTTATTTCTCTTAAGGAAAGGTGACGACTTTCTCCGGACATCCCAAACAACTAAATGCAACTATTATTTCCAGGCAGAGGGTGGACAATTTAAGGATTGCATGAGAAACAGATGCTTTTGTCATCCAAGTCCTTCCTAGTATCTTTGTCAATAAATTATAACACTAATTTACCAACACCTTGCTCACAAAATGTCATTCAGAAGAAGAGAAGTTCAAGAAAATAGCATACCTTCAGCTATTACAAAATCGTTCCCATAGAAATTGATTCCAACAAATATCTTGTTGGCGAGGTTTTTTCTATCTGCACCAAGGAGGAGTTCAATCGTGGAATGCACCCACTTTAGTGGTGCATTAGGACCAGGACTATATGGACTTGAGTAGTCATATGTCATTAGTGAGTAACCATCAACAGACTCCCCAAGAGTCCGGAAATCTTCTGGTCCGAAATCATGAGCTTCAAGCTTCTCTGAATATGGAGGACCTATGACAAACACTAGCTGCAGAGGTTGACTATCCCTACGTGAATTGACATTATGCAGAGCATCGCCAAGTTGCTTAATAAATTGTAGTGCCTGCAAGTCCCACAAAAAAGACTAAGAAGAACATTACAAGAGCTCCATAGAGTAGAAGTTACCCTATATTTGCTTTTTGCAGATAAACCTAAAAAATGTTCTCTTGTGCCAAGCAAATAGATTGCTGTAAATTAAGTGATTAAAACATTAACCGAACAAATTAAAAATCATCTTATATCAATAAGAATATTGTAAAAGTGAGGGCAAGGCAAAGGAAAATCTTGTACATCAAATATCTAAAATGACCTCCCCCACAGCCCCACCCCCGCCACCCTGCTTCAGCAGCTAAAAGCATCAACTCGCAATAGCTTTTGATCATATCAACAACAATTTGACCCTAATATTCCTATTTGCAGGCATCGTGTCTTGTTCCAAAACAAAGGCACAAACTCAATGCACAACACCAAGGAGACTTCCAGGATCCCCATCAGTCTTACTAACCTAGTGAGTAATTTCCAAACGCACCTATCTATCTGATAGGCAAAAAGTGTCACTAAAAGGCTAGTTTCATACTTTTTTCTGATACGAAGGCAAAGCTGAGAAACAGAATTAAAACGAGTCATCACCAGCTCTTTTAAGGAACAGGAACAAAACTCACTCACATCACGAATAAAATCAGCATTCAGACAATATGAAGAATAGAAGTCTTAGATTACCATTTTCCTCATGTAAACATCATGGAGAACACCATAAGAAGCCCACCTAGACCAAGATTCTAGGACAACACCATCATAGTCCATATCCCTGTGCAATGAAGAGCATTGAAGATGAGCAAAAGAACAGATATAGCGCACAAAAACTAACACATCCATCAGCATACACCTTTCCTACTGTTTTCGACATCAACACTGACCACATACCTTTAGCTGAATACATTTAAAAGCACACATTTACATGAATTACTTGCTTACTTGCACTCTGTTATAACAAGATCAATAGCTTTGTCTCTCAGTTTCTTGTTTCTGAGCAGGTCCCTTGGCACTGCTTCAAGGACCACCCTTGGTAGAACCTACACATCAAAAAGTGCATGTTTATGCACGGAAAACAATTTCCATTGACCTTGACATTCCATAGAAGATTGGAGATTGGGGGAGAGAGAATATAAACAAAAGAACCCAAAAATAAATGTCTAATAATTCTACTGTAGTTGCATATACTATTGATATCTTCCATCAGCAGCAAGGATGAAGTGAGTCAGTGACATACAGAATAGCAGAAACATATTTGGATGTATTAGAAGAAACTCCCAGGCTGTGAACTTCTCTTCCAAATACACAAAATTTAATTGTGTTCTACTAACTACAGTACTACCTGAGCGTTTCCTCGTAATCTCAGCTCAGACATCCATCCCACATCAGCATTGTGTCTTCCCTCCAGAACTAATTTGGTCTCTTGACTGGCCCCACATATGTAAGAGAAGTTTGATACATTAGAAAACATCATCAACAAGAAGACTAAAAAAGAATCATCTCCCACATACGTGGGCAGCAAAATGGACAATAAAGAAGTTTGAGAAAATATAGATAGGCACAAGTCATAACGACTCACACACAATAAATGTTTCTGAACCCTCTCCCCCCCCCCCCCCACCCCACCCCCCAACACACACACACCCCACACCACACAAACACACACTAAAGAAGAAAACCTAGATACAGAAATATACACAAAATCTGATAATCTCCATTCGACAATTAAAGGAGAATATAATGCAGATCAAGACCCTGTTCAAAAGAGATGAGGAGAGAAAACATGTTCTTTTTCTCAAATCTGCACTCAATAAACATTAGATGTTATTGAATTTTGATCATTCTTTAAGATGAATGCAAACTATATCCTAAAGAAACCTTAAGAGAGTCTAAAATACAAATGCAGGTGAGAAGTTAAACAAGCTTGTGCAAAGAACTAAATTAGAGAGGAAAGGAATGCATTCACAGACAAAATAACGGGTTGCACAAGGGCAACATGAACCAATGAGAGGAATATATAAAAGGACAATTGTCATTTACAAAGAAATGCTAGTTTGGATATCACTAAATGAATTACAAAATGCGAGGACTAGAAAAAAAATAGTTAAACAACTACAGTTAAGAGATTTAACTTTTAACTTCCATCAAGTCATACCTCTTAAGATCATACCATACAGGTGATACATGTGTAAACTTGGGGCAGAACCTTTTTGCTAAATCATAGCCTGCTGCATTCCTACACCATTGAATTACGGAGCTATTAGTGTTGGACCTCATATTAGCAAAAGGAAAGAGATGCTTGCTATAAGCCTACAAAAAATAAAAGAAATAAACTCTGAACTCTGAACTCTACCTCAATTACCAAGATAAGATCTCTTAGGCTACCAATAAACTATTATAATCCAAAGGCAAGGGCATCCCACTAGAGTCCCACATTGATCAAATGGGGCCCTTATATTTGGCTTATATAAGTTTAAAGCCCTGTTCTCTCTTCAATGTAGCTTTCTTGCATAGACCTGCATTAATTGGCAGCAAAGCTAATCACTGCCCCTTCATTCATGTCCTATTGTCCTTGTGCATGGCTGTTGATGCCAATACTGATGGTGGCCTTGGGCAAGAATATGTCCAAAGCAAAGCCATCCCGCGAGGGCACCTAGGGAGCAAATCCTGGTGTGAAATGTTACGAATTTATAGCAAGGTATGGAACTTGAGTTCCACATTAGTAACAACCTCTTGTTCTCTTTGAGCTAATGAGATTCTTCTCTCCTATCGACACACAAACACATACAGAGCTGTAACGAAACAATTACCAAAAAAATGTCCCAAGGTATTTCTTCTTAATTGTCAAGTGTCCTTAATTTGTGCAATTGTCTATGCAAGCAAAGCCGTATACACCAACCCCCCAGCCTCCACATCAAAATTTAAGTGATGAAATTTGACAATTCCATCACAATTCATGATAATTGATCAAATTCATAATCTCAAAATATGCTGAGCAAAAAAAAGTATACCAAAACCTCTAAACACACAATCTCTCAACTCATATTATGTTAACTAATCCAAGAGTGGAAAGAAGATATACATACCAATTCAAACCACGATTAACCACCTTCAAATTTACACAAAATCATATTCGGAGCACGAGTTGTACTCATTATGGTAGTTTCCTACATAATGGAATATATATAGGAAATTAAGTAGATTACAACTTAGGGCCCGTTCGGAAATCACTGGGGGGTTTTTGTTTTTTTTTTTTATTTTTTTAAATTTTGATATGAGTTGTATAATAAGGTTAAAATTAGTCATATTGATAGTAAACAGTCTAATTTTGAACAGTGACAAAACAACTTTTTAATTTTTTTTTTTTTTTTTTTTTTTTTTCCCAAAAAACTTAAACTGGAAACGCAAAACGATAACGAACTACATGTCCCTATAATACAATTAAACGCCATAATCATAGACAGCCTAATTTTAACATTAAATTAGAAAACTCACCTACCCTTTCTCCCCCCATTTCATCTCACTCCAACCCAACACTATCTCTGAGATATCTCGCACCAACCTCGTCGTTCTTTCTCTTCTCCTTTGTTTCCCTTTGAATCTCGACAATGTTAAATAATAACCCGCCAGTCTTAACGAATGGATCAAACTAGTCACTAAATGGATTTAAGCATGTGATTAATAAGCTGGTCACTAAATAGATTAAACTAATCACTATATTCAGAAAGGAGGTCCATTCCCTTCTTAATATAGGGCTTGAGCCGTTGCCTAATTTTAAATTAAAATTAGACGATCTCTTATAAGACCAATTGTAGGAAATAAGTAGATTACAATTAAGTAGATTAATATATCAGAGTCGATGAGTTGTAGTATTTTCTCCATATTTATCAAATCAACACTTTAGTCAAATTATTTGAACAAGGAGCGACAATCAAATGTCATATAATCATACGATTGAAAGAAAAGACAAGACAAAAATTACGTACCAAGGAGTAATGTAAGCCAAAACAGGATTGGTGAAATGCCGGTGACTAACATTCTCGGAAACCCTAGAATTTTCCTGCATTACTTGAAATTTCAGCAAATAACCATAAACAAGAAGAAAAACTCAAAGAATCGCAGAAATAAGATTAGTATAATGAAAGAGAGAGATATTTACAGTGAGAATTTCCTGGAAATTGACATCCGATTTGACGAGACCTCGCTGATGAACAAATGAAGTAGGAGGATTAGAGTGGTTTAAATGGCGGAAGATGAGTATGGATATGGCGGGAAATACGATGAAGACGACGAAGAAGATGACGAAGAATCGGTTGTTGTTGCTGCTATGGAGGTTTTTGGAAGCTGAGTTAGTTGGTTCAACTCGTTGAGTTGATGGTTCAACTCGTTGAGTTGATGGTTCGACTCGGTTTCGACGGCGAGTTGAGTCAGGTTTTGCTTGCTTTTTGGCCATTGATTGTTATTCTCGTCGGAGAATCTTACTGTCACGTATGACAGATGTTTACTGTTTAGGACCCATTTTTACGCAGTCATTTTACTCCCTCTGTCTATATTTACTCGCTACATTGTTGTAGATGTGAGCACAGATACTTAGGAAAAGAGAAAAAGTATATTGGAACCATTACTTTAAAAATGACAAATATTTGTAATTATATATAGGAATATGACAAAAATAAAAGTGAATTTTGATACTTTTTGAGTGAATCCCATGATTACATAATAAAAAAAATGTAACAAGTAAAGTAGACATTTATATATGGAAAATGTAGCAGTAAAGAACATATGCAGAGGGAAGTATAAACGACGTCATAACACGATCTAATTACCCCCACGTCCCCATCTAGTGGTGGCAGACGGCAAATACAAGTCTTTCGAGAGTTTGTCCAAAATTATCACAACCATCTAGAATGATAGCAGTCGTAGCATAGAATGGCGACATCTTGTATAATTTTGGAATAAAAAAGGTATGCGTTTAAGGAATTTATCAAAGAAGTATAAGGTGTTTTAGAAAGTTTAATATATTTTATTCTTAAAAAATAAAAATGTCATGATTAGATGCACATTCACATATCATATTGATAAAATTAGTAGTTTCTCATCCTTTGGTTTGTGTAAAGTGAATAAAGTCTTTTGGTTTGCTGAACTACTCAAGAACAACTTCGGTTAAAATTTAATCAAAGCTATACATATAATCCTTTGCTCGTGTACTTGTTAATGGTTGTCTTCCTTTAAAAATAAAAATAAATAATTGAGTTACAATTTAGTTAGATTGCTCCATTTTTAATTCCAAGATACTCATGTTAATGTTGGTATTTAATTAGAATTGTTCCTTCAATCTTTTAAGTATAGTTGAAGATGGAAAATCTCGTTTATTAATTAGATCCAGTCATTTATGATAAATTGAGTTGAGACTTAAGCTTTAAATGTAAACGAATTTTATTTATCTTTAACTCAAACAAGCTAAAACCCGACTCACCCTAGTAATAACTCATATAATCAAATCCAATTATCGGATTATTTTATCCCAGATGATAACTTATATCACTATGTCTCTAAAATTAAGGTCAATTTGGAGAAGGAATTGTAATCGAAAGATTATTTTAGCTATTGATAAAATAATTGGGATAATGGGATTAGTTCGAACCTTTCGCGTAACTACTAACCAAATGTCGTGACAATTACTCAAATTATACTTATTTCAAACTCCATGGTAAATGAAACTTCGTCTCAAAACACGGATTTTCCTTCATGAATTTTCATTACCACCAAATACCACCTTTCAAGGCAGTAATGGATGGTAATAAAAATTTTGGACCAAAATGAATATAAAGTAATATTACAATGAATAATGACACGAGATTTTTTTTTACAATATTACTCCTACAATGCATTACTATTACTCTAATCAAACTATAATGACATTAGATTTCCATTACAAATTTACAATACTACACTAATCAAACGGGCCGTTAGGGTTTTAACTTTTGAGAAACTATGTTAAACAATTCCCTGTTCTGTGCTTAAATTGATTTCCTTGATTTATTTGCTAATCGTATCGGATCAACCAATAAGTTCCTTTCCAAACTACAGTCGGATAAACCTTATCCACACTCCACTCACCACAACTATGGTGGTCCAACCATGGAAAACCCGCCTAAAACTCCCGCTTAACGATCAATTTCACTCAAAACAACGGCCATTTCATCAATGGAGAAACTTTCTGCTAATTCTAATTTCCACTGCTTCACTTCTCCTCTACTTCAAACCCCTTCTTCATTCTCGAAGCTTCCAAAATTCGCTTCTCATTCTATTGGAGGTATTGTTAATGGCGTAGTTGAAACTCCAGTACTATCTCTTTCTCTCTCATCTTCGCATTTACATTGCATATCTGATTACTTTGATGATCCTGGAAAGATTAATACTTTAAATTTAGTTAAACAAGTGCATACCCATGTGATAAAATTGCCCAAAATGGGGAATTCAGATGCTTTTGTTGAGGAATTGATTACTTCTTACTTGAAATTTAGAGATTTTGAGTCAGCTGTGATGGTTTTTTTTTCTGGGTTTTGGGAGGAATTTTATGATGTGGAGATCGTTTTTGGAGGAATTTAAGAGTTTTGGAGGAAACCCAGTTGAGATTCTTGAGGTTTTTAGTGATTTACATAGAAAAGGAGTGAATTTCGATAACCGAATTTTGACTGTTGTGTTGAAAATATGTGCAATTTTGATGAATAAGTGGTTGGGGGTTGAAGTTCATGCTTCTTTGATCAAGAGGGGTTTTGATATGGATGTTTATTTGAATTCTGCATTGATGAATTTCTATGGAAGATGTTGGGGAACAGATTTTGCAGATAAAGTGTTTGATGAAATGCCTGAACGAGGAGTTTCGTTGTGGAATGAAGCCATTGTTGCGGCTCTTCAGAATGAGAGTCCAATGAAGGCCCTGCAATATTTTCAGGAAATGCAGTTTTTGTTTGTGAAAGCTGATAGTTTTACAATTGCCAAAGCTTTACAAGCTTGTTCTAAAGGGAGAACTATCGACGAGGGGAGGCAAGTTCATGGGTACGTGTTTAGACATGACATGGAAAAGGATTTAGCAATATGCAATTCTTTGATCAACATGTATGCAAAGAATGACAAGGTAGAATTAGCTAGGAGACTTTTCGATTCTACGAAGAATTGCAATTTATCTTCATGGAACTCAATGATTTCTGCTTATGCTTCTCATGGTTACTTTGATGATGCAATGGAGCTATTTTATGAAATGGAGTCCCACAATGTGGAACCGGACATAGTAACGTGGAATTGCCTTTCATCGAGTCATTTACAACATGGGTTGTATCATCAAGTCGTGGCTATTCTACGTGATATGCTTGTAGCAAAAGCAAAGCCAAACTCAAGCTCGGTCACCCCGGCGATTCAAGCCTTAACCGAGTTGGATTGGATCAAATTAGGGAAGGAAATGCATTGTTATGTTCTCAAAAATGGATTGAACTGTGATTTATATGTGCAAACGACATTGTTAGACATGTATGTTAAGATGGATGAACTGGTAAAAGCTCAAGCAGTGTTTGACCTTATGAAGACTAAAAATATTGTTGCCTGGAATTCTTTAATTTCTGGGTATACCTCCAAGGGTCTATTTGATGATGCTATGAGGCTGTTAAATCAGATGGAAGAGGAAGGTGTGAAGCCAGATATAGTTACATGGAACTCTCTGCTTTATGGTTATTCAGTGAATGACCGCGTAAAGGATGCATTGGCTGTGATAGAGAAAATGAAGATTTTGGGTATAAAACCTAACGTGGTTTCATGGACTGCTCTTATATCAGGTTGTTCCCAGAACGGAAAATATAAGGATTCTATAACCTTTTTCAATCAAATGGTGGAAGTAGGTATAGACCCTAATTCGGCCACTATATCTAGTTTACTACAAGCTTCTGCAGGTATGTCTTGGCTCAAAAAAGGTAAAGAGATACATAATTGGTGCATAAGAAATGGGTTTGACGAAGATGTTTTAGTGGCGACAGCTCTTATGCAGATGTACATCAAGTCCGGAAGTCTGCAGAGTGCCTCTGAGATTTTCCGATGGATGAAAAACAAGACAGTTGTCACTTGGAATTGCATGATTATGGGGTTTGCAGTTTACAACCATGGGGAAGAGGGAATTATGCTTTTCAAGGATATGTGTAAAATGGGAATTCATCCTGATGCCATCACTTTCACCGCTCTTCTATCATGCTGCAAGAACTCAGGTTTGCTTGATCAGGGCTGGAAATTTTTTGATAGTATGAAAGCTGATTACGGCATAGTGCCTACTGTTGAGCATTACTCTTGCATGGTTGATCTTCTAGGAAGAGCTGGGTATCTTGATGAAGCTTGGGAATTTGTTAAAACAATCCCCGTTAAACCAGATGCTTCCGTTTGGGGTTCTATACTTCAAGCCTGCCGAGTCCATAACAACTTGAAACTTGGAAAAATTGCAGGCAAAAACCTTTTTGAGCTAGAACCAAATAATTCTGCTAATTTTGTTATAATGATGAACTTGTATGCAATGTGAAGCAGATGGGAAGATGTAAGTCTTGTAAGAGAAGAGATGACTGCTCGAGGACTGAGAATTCAACACGGGTGGAGCTGGATAGAGATTTACCGTAAAGTTCATATATTCAGCGAAGAAGAACCTCATCCAGATACAGGAAATATATACTTTGAACTGTATCAGCTGGTTCATGAGATGAAGAAAGCAGGTTATATCCCTGATGTCACATCCGTGCACCAAGATATAGATGATACTGAGAAAGAGAAATTACTGCTTACTCATACTGAGAAATTAGCCATTACCTATGGGTTGATGAAATTGAGGGATAGTTCACCAATCAGGGTGATTAAGAGCACTAGAATGTGTTCCGACTGTCATAATGCCGCAAAATTCATCTCTGTGGTAAGAAACCGTGAAATTATTCTCAAAGATGGCATTCGATTTCATCATTTTCGGGAAGGAAGATGCTCTTGCAACGACTGTTGGTAGTAATATCTAACTTGTTCTTGACTCATTTTTGCTTAATTAGGATATATGAATATTATAGATTTATTGGATCAGTAGGATTCAGTTTTACTGTTGATTTTTGTATCAAAGCTAATGAGTCATATACATTGGATCAATATATAATGCTTATTGCTGTCATCAGTGACCTTAGGCTGGCCTCAATAACTTTTTTGCTCCTTTGGTTTGATTCAATTCAGTTCTGTAGAGTGCAGACAGAAAAGAGGTTTAAAAATACAGAAATGAGTAGGAACAGGTTCACTGAGCAAGAAGCCTTCTTAATACTCCATTTTCTTACACAAATCTATACTCTGTGAACATGGATTTGAGCAAAAATCACGTGTTTTTTCTTCTTCAAATTGTGTATCTTTTAAGTAATCTTCGCATCATTTTATAAAATAAACATAGCGGATGCCTCGGATGGACGTGAAGTGGTTGATATTATCCCTCCGAGACCGAGCTTCTTGTTTCGAGAGGGTGAATCCATCAAACTTGATCAACCATTAACGAGTAATCCTAATGTGGGTGGATTTGGTCGGGAGACGCGGAAATAGTACTTCAAGACCCACTGCGCGTACAAGGTCTTTTGTTCTTCTTTGCATCTCCATACTAGAAATAATCGCGGGAAATCCTTTGATAACACTCGATTCCTATTTCTCAATGATATCCCACGATCAAAACAATTGGCTGAATCCCGTAAAATAATTGTCAAACACCCATGATCATTAGTGTTAATCTATAATTAAATTGTATTATATCCGCAATCGCGAAGACTATCTTAAGAGATGGTATTTGTTGACATCAATTTCAGGAAGGAAGGTGCTCTCGGTAATGCATAGACTCATTGTCTTAATGGATTAATGCATCAAAACTAATGAAAAAGGTCTTCAATTAGCACTCCAGAATCAGTATCATCACCAAACACTGATGAATTGCATTGAAATTAAATATTAGCAGAAAATTAACAAATCAAAATATAAAAACTCAGTTTTCAGATGATTACATACTACTAGCTATGGGACCAAAATCTGTCATTTTTTTGCTTTTGGTGCTAAATGGTACCACTCATGTCTCCATCGTATCTATTATGCGTGGCAAATATTGGCTCATAGTTGGAAAAGTGTGTCTCAGTCTGGCTAACAATTGATGAAGATTAATAGTGCCACTTACGGAAAGCCCCACGAAAAGAACATGACTTGAGTGCACCTGCTTAAACCTTCTCCTAAGTTCTACTACCTGTCTGATATGATATAACTTCAACTCAAGTGCAAAATTGGGTCAATCATGGGCCTGGCTATCATGCCAAAGAGTTGTCAAACTCTTCATGCACTTTGAGACACTATATTTAGAAACAAAGTGTAACATAATTCCTTAATCTCCCCACGATCGTGAACCGAAGAAAGCGAATTATTATTTGGTTTTATTTATTTTTGGCCATTTCGGTGAACCGCGAACTAAAAATGAATTATGTTACTGACTGAAACATAGTTTTGCAATCTCTACAGAGTAAAAGCGAGAAAGAAGGAAGAATCAGTGGAAGGCTCAATGATAGATTTCTCACCTTTCTGACTTCTAAACTATGAGGTTGAGGGCTCGAATTTCATTACCTCATGCATGAGCTTCCACCTATTAAACTGGTAAGGATATCAATGAGGAGCTCCAAATTTATAATGGGTATCGATAGACAATATGTTATACTTTTCCTTACAAATTCTCTTAAACAACTTTATTTGTCTCCAAAATGTCCAAAACACCCACTAATCCATGTTTGCTACATTTTCCCATATTCAAAATAATCATTATGATATACTTCTATTCAAATAAAAAAAAAGGATAACACAATTACACAATAACACTACAAGAGGGAGTATTCACTATCATAGTTGAAGAAAATGAACGTAAAAGGCAGAAAATGTACTGCCTTATAATTTATGCTACATGTACTACCCTGGTATCTTGTACTCAATGGGAGATTATGCTTTTACTAAATTCTTCATCTGCTATAGTTCGTCTCAGGTGGGGTGATACTTTTGCTTTTACTGGCTTTAAGAATAGAATGACATTTGTTCTCTTCCTGGGATACTTCTGTATCTTGTGCTCCTTCAAACACTGCCACATGGCAGATTTTTTATTCCCTTATCTTTTCCTTTTGGTACACTCTGGCACTACTAATTTGCCTGCTCAACCGATCTTAAAGAAAAAACAAAAATACGCTCACAAGAATAATCCCAACTTTAAATTAATAAGGATATATTTCTTCTAAGGTAGTTCTTTGTTCGACGTATAGTAACTTACTTCAAGAAAAAAAATGCTTAACTAAGTAATTAATTTGCACATGCTCTAATACATTTAATTCATAACTAAAATAAGTTAATGTTCATATATAATGTAGATCAGCATCTCACATTATGATTGCTAATATAGCTTAACAACATCAGACAACAGTATAAGTTCAAATAAATCAAATTCAATCGAATAGAGCACCATAAACTTATGTGTAGTTTGGAAATATCCCTAAAATGAAACATTGTATCATACTATCATTCCATAGATAGGATTGATTTTCAGAAAATGAAGAAACTAGAAATTATTTATGCCAATTGCAACCAACAACGATCCTTAGCTTCTGATTAAATTATTGTCTTTACGTTTTATACCGACAACTTAAAAAAAGACTTAAAGGAGCCAATTCACAAGTACTTAAGCTAGGAAAGATTTGCAAAGATAGAATGTTAAAATAGATTATGAGTGCATTTACTATGCACAATAAACTTAATATTTACGCATTTGCTTCATTTAGAGCCTCTCCTCATTCTTTTAGTTTTTCCAAATTTCTGAGTTCGCATTGCTACATTCCAAATATTGAGGTGAAGGCAGTAAACAAAAACCCAACCTTAAAGGTACAGTATTGAAATGACACAGAGTGTGCACAAAGTATATAGAATTATATTACACCAGAGAAAGCAAAACAGACTTCATCACTCTTGCAAGAGTTTTTCCATACATCCTCTATACAGAAGCACCACTTAGAAAAGACTCACAAACACAGCAAGATTGCATGATGGATTGCTTGAAAAACAAGCTTACATAATTACAAAAAAAAAAAGTTACTATGAAGCCTGGGACGCTACAATTCCTGCATCAGAAACATGGTGAAAAAAGGATGCAAACAATTGTCCAAGACAATCTCCTCGAAGCTTCAAGGATGGACAAAATTACAAAGGGCCGAAAAAAGTTTTATCGATTTCAAGCAAGCACAAGATATTGGTACTATTACTATTATTATGAACAAGTCTTGTTGCCTAACAGTTAGGAACATAACATAGGAGAAAATGACATATACACCCCAAAGGAATAAGTCACTATGTTCACCTCACAAGGGCATATTCATCTTTTCCTCACTTGTTATGTAGATAACTGTTAGAGATTTAGCCTCACTCAATATATATATAGCGATAGTGTTTCCTGTGCACACTACTATAAGCTATACAATATCATGCATTTGCCATTCTCTCAGAAACATCGGCTAAGGATTTGAGATTGCAGTTGATCAAGGCCTGAACAAAGTAGCACGTCTCCTCTTTAGTATTCCCTTGGGGCACATCGACTACAAAGGATTCTATCACTAATGTCTCTAGCTTTCCATTGATTATCTCAGGGTGAACTGAGATGGTTGATGAGTAATTCTGCAGTAAAAAATGAGATCTTTGGTTAGCAACTAAGGCAGCTCATCCTTTATTACAAACACCATTAAATCGTATGGACTATATAAAACAAGAATAAGCTAGTTCGATATACTCCCTCCGTTTTTTTTTTATTGCTACATTGTGTAATGCACAATTGTTTAGTCAATATCACTTTCAAGCTTTTTGGTGGGTACTTTTTGACCCTTTTAATGTAAAATAATGGGGAAAAGTGGGGAAGAGTGAAAAAGTAGTACCTTTTTGTGGAAAAAGAGAAAAACAAATACTTTCTCCGTTCTGAAATAAGTGAAACACTTCTCTCTTTGAGAGAAGTGTTTCACTTATTTCTGAACGGAGGAAGTATAATAGTATTACTTTATGGTGGACCAAGTACCCAAAATAAGAAAAGTTTAAACAATGTAGCAATTAAAAAGAAACAACCATTAAAGGAAAATGTAGCAATAAAAAAAACGGAGGGAGTAGCTCCATAGCATATTGAAATATACATAATACATCTACCAAAAATGGATGTCCGGTATCAGATTTTACATTCTACTTTGCACAAGTTTTTCTTCTTTACTTCTTTTCTAGAGTTGAGTTGGGCCCCACGGCAGCCCACCCACTCTTTATCTCTCTTCTTCTTACTCTTTATGCCAGATGCAAGTGTATGCTTTTACTATAGGATGGATGGAGTACTACATAGATGTATGACTCAAAAAATTTCATAGAGTCAATGTGTCGAAAATCTTCTATTTTTCCTCTTCTATTCTGGGGGTAAAAGACTTGCAAAATAAGGCCGACACACGCAAAAAAGTTGAGTTGAGGTCTCTAATACAGTCCTCAAAGGACTCTATCAACCCACTAAGGCACTAACATCCTTTCATACACACATGAGCCAGTAACTTTTGTTTCTTTATTTGAGTATCACTAAAGCCTTTCACATTCGCCACTAAGCACATTCAATTCAAGCTCCAGTACTTCCTTTTCAAGCTCTAGTGGGAAGTGGACCATAACACTATCAAGCATTTGCATTTCCTGTTTCTTTCTAACTTTTTCTGTATGCCATTTCTCCTACGCTTATATTCTTGCACCTTATTGGTTAGTGAAGGATTGCAAGAATAATGGGGTGAAATCTTACTCTAATGTCACTTCAAAGTAGAAGCGCGCCCAACCATGTATTATTAAAGCAAAAAGACCCAATCAAGCTTCACCGTGAACTACTTTGATCACTTAACTAATTTGAAAGGACAAAAGTATAATTGATAAATGCTAGTACTAGTTACACGTCAAATTCATGAACAACGGTTATTATAGTTATTTTTTCCGAGGGGTCTATTCTAATAATGAACGATGAAGAACAATACTTCGAATTTGGTTACAAAGAATTCAGATATGATTTTTGAGTACTTAAAACAAGTGCCATAATAATCTCTTTCTCATAACTTGCGCAGATATTTATCAGGAATCTAACTTATTTTGGATAAAGATTTTGAGAAAGACTTTAGAATCATACCCTTAGCCTGTGATCACCATCAACGATTCTGATGCTGAGAACGTGCTCATCGTCATCAAGCAGCTCGAGCCTTTCTGTGCTAGTTGTGGCTGGAAGACCTGATCTAACATTTACTTCTCTAAGACTTCCAATCTTAAGATCACCACTCACTGTGCACCGGCTAACAAACGGCTTATACTTTTGAGGTTGATCAAATCTCCGGACCAGAGACCACACCTAACCAACACATGACATTCACTTGATTAGTAGCAAGAAACTAAAATATAACAGTATGTCACACATCAGAAATCTATAGACAAGAACAAGAAACAGCTGCTCTTGTGTTGCGGATTATGAGAACGCAATCAACACACAAAGGATAGTAAAATAATTGGAGGTGCAAGTGCCTGTGTCGGAGACAAAAATTACTTACAATGAAAATTTTGGAATTTAGTTTATGAATTTTTGCTGTTTTTGTTACAAAACTCCACTATTATAGGATGATCACTAGTTTTAGAATATGTAGCTAAATCAGAAAGATATCTATGTTAGGTAATCTTGCATAAAACTGACAACAGTTACTTCAGTTCTCATAAAATGATGAAGAGCTTATGATAATATTATCAATATACTTCACTTATTATCCAAGAATCTGACCAAAACAAACAAAGTTTGAAATTACGTAATTCAAATAAAACAACCCTTTTCTTGCAATTATACAAATGAAAGCAAAAGAAAAACATTTGCAAAAAAAGAACATGCAGCATTATATATACTTCTTATCAGTCGAAAGAAGTAAAACATTGAATTTTACACTTCTAACAACACAAATGAAGTACCATAATCAAAGAAAACAACAAGAAAAAGGCAAAAATACAGAAAACTAAAAAAGTTTCTTCTTTACTCTACTAATTTCCATAATTTCACAGCAAACCCATAAAAACCATAACAAGACCCAGAAACTGAATTCACCATATACCAGATTAAAATTCAGAACCCATAAAATAATTTATATTACAAACAAAACCCATATAAAGAAATCATGAAATTCATGCAAATTATTTAAGATAGAGGAGAGAGAAAATTACAAGGTCGGCAGGAGCCTTGATGTGGTGGGTAAGAGCAGATGAACACTGATTTGCTCCAATCTTGTGATTGTGGTGTCTAGTAATGTATACAGACTCCATATTTCACGAGAAAAAGAGAAAAAACTTCACACCTTAAAATTTATTAAAAAAAACTCTTAACACAATTTATATAGAACAAAAAGAAACTATATAGAAACTCAAAAAAGTGTTTTGCTTTTGCCTGTTTTTTTTTTTTGTTGAAAGCAATTATAAGAAATATTGAAGGAATAAAATAAAATAAAATAACCAAATTTTTTTTTATTTCTTTTGTAATTTATAGCTCTATGTTGCCCAAGTTTGCATTAGTCGTTATCTTCTTCACCTGTGAAGTTTTGTTTATATTCACATCATCACATGAGTCATTTTCTGGCTAATTTATTTTTTGTGGTTGTTTTTGTTGAGGAAGAAGGAGAAGATTATGTTGACATGGTGGTGACATTTGATTATATAACAGACCAGTAGATGTTCTTGATTGTGGGTAGGTTGAACTTGTGGGTCTCACATATACTGTGAGGCTTGAGCACCTTGCAAGTTGAAGCTTTTGGCATCTTACTGGTTGCAACTTGGATAATGTATTATGAGGTTATTGAATTTCAACAATAACATTTTTGCAGAAAGCACGCAAGCATTAGTTTGCTAAACCCCAAAAAAGAAAGAATAGAGGAAGGAGGAAAAATGTTATAGCCCTACTCGTATTCCGGGGATTAGTTAAAAAAAAGTTGACTTGAAGCGACAACATAATATCATAATTGACTTGAAATGACAATATAATATTAAAGCTGACTTGAAGCGACAATATAATATCAATCGTATAGGAGTGTGAATTAGTGGATAAGTATGAAAATTTGTTAGTTTTTTAAATAGGTTCACAATTCACCTAGTTAATAGATTTATTGTAAGTGTGCAAATTAAAGAATGTTTATTATGGAAAAAAATTGGCATGTTAATCATCTTACCATAAAAGCAAGCAAAAGTCATGCTTATCTAATCACTATTTATCCATTGACAATCAATCAAGCATGCACCAAAGTGGAAAGAAACAAAGCTCATTTTTGAACTTCCAAATTCCAAATTTATATAAATAAGAAGATAATGCACCGACTAAATCCCTATTAAAGTAGAAATTCCTTGACTTTGAAGATTTGGAGGTATAAGACAAATTCTTATATTAATGAGCTTACATAATAGTCCTTGTAGTGGTTGGAACTTGAAATGAGAAGTTATATTTCCATGGCCATGAAAATCATTCCATCAAATAGAAGCATTTAGTATTTACCAAAAAGCAGGGAAAAAAAACGCGGCGCGTCGGGCCCGTGTTTAACGGGGCCGTCGAATTTGAGCGCAATAACGGCTAGGATTTTTAAAAAATCGTAATCACATTAATACGTTCTAACCTTATTTGCATTGTTTTAGTTTATGAAGCATTATTACAACATAATATAATCAAATCTATCAGAATATCATGTTTCATCAGCTATATAATTAAATCATAAAATATTTTTGGCCAATGTTTGATAGAACGGATGTAACGGGGATAAAAACGTTCTAACACGGCGAGTTCGCGTTACGGAACGGACAACGCGGCGAGAAGTATGTGATTTTTATTATTGCGTTCCGTAACGGGTTTCTCGAGAGAAATTCAAAATCCTAAAGTTACGTACGAACGGGAGAGTTTTAATTCCATGCCAAAAAGTCTAAAAAAGAGCACGTCATGAAAAAATAAGTTCCATATATTGATATATCTAATATATAACCAAGTTAAGTTTGGTCTAGTGGAAATGGTATAACATTTCGATCCTAAAGTTAGGGGTTCAATCGCACTTTAGGATTAAGATTTCCCTTACCCTTCATCCCTACTCCCAAAGTATCTAGCTCGCTAACCCTTATCGAGTTGACCAGTGAGAGGTTCCACCCTGGTAGGATTGTTCATCTTACATACCTAAATAACATTAATGTATATAACATATAAATAAATATATAATGACTAAATAAATTTTGTAAACTTATTGTTTATGGATAATTCTTGTTTATGTATTCTAACTTTTTTTCTTTTTTTACTCTATACTTTTCTATCAGCAACAATAAATAATGCATGCACGATAAAAAAAAAATAAGAAGAGAAGTTGATCATTCTATAATGATAAGACGAAATTATCTCCTACAATTATGAGTGAAGAAGTATGCCACATATCATTGAAAAGGGCAAATCTATAGTTACTTCAATATTTAAGTCAAATACCACTGTGATATATTGATATTTATCTAATAACTCCAGTGATATAATGATATTTATCTAATAACCCCAGTCAAAAGTCTACCAATAATTAAGAAAACACCTGATGAGTGACGAGGTTAATGGTTTTATAGTATGACTATGAGGTTGAATAATCTTGTGGAATTACGTCAAATTTGATTCAAACCGATGCATTTTCAGCCAAAACACATATTAAGGGAGTTAAATGATCGATAATAATAATAATAATATAATAGCATGGAGTTTTGTATCAATCATGCTAAGTGATGAAATCTATACAACAATCAATCTAAATAATCATAATCACTTTAGTAGGACAATGTATATCACCAAATTTAGTTTTTCTTGTCAAAGGCCAGAAGGCTTTAAATTGTCAATTTGCTATAACAATCTCATAAATTTCTGTTCCCTTCCTATCTTTTGGTATTATTGTGAGAGTAACTTGGATGGCCAATCCCATGTTTTTCATGTTCCATTAGTGCCATTCCTAATAAAATCCCTTACTTATTTTACTTTTCTAATGACATGTTATGAAAAGGAAGATTAACCAACAAAATAAAATATTTTTAGCTTGAAGTTGCATCCTATATAAAGATTGCTCCTTTAAGTAGGTCTCAAACGGAATCAATATGATAAGTTAGGTCAGTCCAATATCCAACTAACAATTAGATGCGCATATCATTTACTTGCTATTAAAATAATAACTAAGTATAACACATGTTAATCTCTCTAATATTCTCTCACCTAAACCAAGTTGTTTTTGAAGTAAAAATTTTATTTCTATTTTTTAATTGACTAACATTTTAAGATTCTAAATTAGTTATGAAGGTTCATTTTATTTTAACTATTCAATTCTCACGCAGAAAATAAATAGTTTTATTTCTTGTATATGATATATTTCGAGCTGAACTCGGCTTAAACAACTTTTGATAAATATGATAAATTAGCATTGGTATTATCCTACATTCTAATCTAAATACATAATTTAGGTAGGTCGAGTTAAAAAAAACTATTTCTCTAACCCCAAAAATTTTCTAGTCGCCCCCAAAAAATTATTATCCTAAGTGGCTCGCTAGTGGTGTGAACTCCATTGCTCATCATGGTATGTCGATGGGTCCACCTGCATCAATGTATGCTTGTCATTCGGACGACTCTTGTTAGCGAAATTTGGATTTTCTCGCTTTACTTTGTATTTCTTGTATTTTCTTAGTTTTTCAATAATTCTCTTCATCGGTTGTGATAACTTTCTTCCCCCATCCTTTGTGGGGTTCCCATTTGGACGACTCTCGTTAGCGAAATTTGGATTTTCTCGCTTTACTTTGTATTTCATGTATTTTCTTAGATTTTCAATAATTCTCTTCATCGGTTGTGATAACTTTCTTCCCCCATCCTTTGTGGGGTTCCCATTCGGACCACTCTCGTTAGCGAAATTTGGATTTTCTCGCTTTACTTTGTATTTCTTGTATTTTCTTAGTTTTTCAATTATTCTTTTTATCAGTTGTGATAACTTTCTTCCCCCATCCTTTGTGGGGTTCCCATCCTTTTTGTTCATTTTCTCCTGATGGTTGTTGGGATGCCTTCTTTCATCTCGTTGGAGAGTTTAAATGACTAATAAAATAGAAGTTGTGGGGTATTAAAACTATTTTCTCCTTTGTTGATATAGTCTAAAGTTGGGAAAAATATATTGACACGGAACAAAAACAAATTACTACATTCAAGCGGAAGCAATGTCATTAGTAGAGTAGGAGCTCAAAATGTTTATTGGTGTTTTAAATTTGATGTCTTTGTTGGTGTTATGTTCTTATAAGTGTCATTTGGTGTTTTTATGAAGATTAACTCTTGCCTATTAGCCATAAAAATAATGCAAAAAAAAAAAAAATTCCTCTTAAACAAACTTATTTGAAAATAACAGGTCCAATCTCAAGATAGATTCCTTCTTTTTATGTATATTTCTTTTAGCAATAAACAAGATTTGCTTAACTATTATGGATGGTGGTCTTAACTCTTAACAACATTTCCACCCTTCTAGAATTGAAAATAATCTTTTGAAAAAGTCGGTAAAAATGGGTCCACATTTTGTTTGAAGTTATTTATGTAGTACTATCTGACAATATTCATAAAATGACATGATATTTAAGCCTCTTTCTGGTAGTACTCTTGTACCAGGCCCAAGTTCAAGAACCTCGTCACAACTCACAATTCCCAAAATCGGTCCATGTCCATATTACTCGGGCCTCATCATTCATACTGTGTCGTACAGGATTTTCCCAAAAATTAGAACGAAACGCACGAATTATGTTGATACTTCCTCCGTTCCAAAATAAGTGAAACACTTGCTTCAAAAAAGTTTTCACATAAATGGGAAGTGCTTTTTATTTTGAATCGGAATAAAATTGTTCATCATTAATGCATCATAGGACTAATTCAAGCATAATTTCATTTTAAGATGTAAATCTGAATGTTCAAAAGCACTACAAAATAACCCACTGAAATGAATTGTGCATCACTGGATATGGTAAAGTAATTCTATGGTTTATACTTTTATTTCATTATTTCAGTTAACCATCTTGTCTAAAATCATAGTCGTAACTGAATCGTTTAACCACTATGATCACCGATTCAATCATCGTATTTCTTTTGTAATTATTTACATTACTTCAGTTCCTTTTTTTGGTATGGGTTTTGAGTCTTGGAACTTCTTGAACAACCATACACCTTACCACCAAGCTAAGGTTGGCCTAGTGGTAAGGAAAGAACCTTCCAACCTCAAGGTTGCGGGTTCGATCCCCACTAGGGGCACTTTGGAAGAGGGTTTCCCCTTATCATTCCCCCACCATACACCTTACCACTGTTCTGGCGCACAGTAAGGAAAGAACCTTCCAACCTCAAGGTTGCGGGTTCGATCCCCACTAGGGGCACTTTGGGAGAGGGTTTCCCCTTATCATTCCCCCACTCTCAAGGTGTCTGCCCGCAAACCTGCAGGTAAACCCTGGCAAGAGGTTCAGATATGCCAGTCATTCATCTTATGTGGGGTCCCCCAAGAGGCCCAACAAAAAAAAATACACCTTACCCGCCAATTTTGTTTGACAAGTTGACAAAAGTTGTTCCTAACTGGACAAATAATCCAAAACACACGGGTTTTGGTTGAGATTTACAAACCATTCAACTATCGACACATGACACAACTATTTCATTTAATCAAACAGCTTAAATTAGGGTTAACATTTCCGACTCGAACAATTATAATTTAATCAATTAATTTCATTCATGGTGACATATGTAGGTTACATGTATCAGTATCCCATTCATCCGTTAAAATTGATTGGAGGCGCAAACAAAGAGGCGAAGAGTAGCCAGACATGCATCAATCTCTCTCATGCAACCACACATTTGGCTCTTTCATTTCTGTTTTGGTTTTTCCTATATTTTGTCCCCCACTGCAGCTTTAGTTGGGATACCCACTACCAAACAAAAAAGAATATTCCACCGACTATTTATAATTTGACATTTTTGACCCTCTTTTAGTCCTCTTTTGTCTGGCTGTTTTATTTTCTTAACAAATTCCCTGTTTTTTGTACCTATAAATGTAGTGAACGAAGTTTCTATGCTTGTCTAGGGAATTATCTTAACCTCTTCATCTTCCCAGAAGAATTTTATGTAACAGTTGTACCACGTCTATGAAAATCTAAGCCACATCATAAAAAGGGTATCATTAGATAACAATTGAAGATAACCACTATTAATAGTTGTCTTTAACTTGTGTTACTTGTATTGTGTTTATAACAACCAAAAATAAGCTAACAAATATCCAATAAGTAGGCACGCTAACAATTATAACATCAACTTGCATAAAATTGTTGAGAGTGAGGCGTCTTAGTGGTTAGAGTATTTTTCCGATTAGAAGAGAATACGAGATTGATTCTCACTCTTGGTAAGTTAAGACTCCCTTCTTTACTCCCCTCAACGCGCGTTTTCCCTCGCATAAAAGGGCTTAATATTAAAGACATATTCTTTTTTTTTTTGATAATTTGGACAAGCCTTTCATTAAATTCACAAGAGATGGAAAGCCTCAACTCTCACCAGGTATTCTTTCATAAAGAAAGAAACTTTCATAGTGTTAAACACACCCAATGAAGAGGAGTCCCTCAATCCCAAGTTAAACCACAGTTTACATAAGACTAAATATCAAGATATAAGAAAGGCTTAGCCATGAGCACCTAGTGTACAACTCATTAGCCAACTGCCATCTATCCAGAGTGCTGAAAAAAAAAATTACATCCAAACTAGAAAGATTGTACATCAAATTAGCATGAAGAAAACGTCACTCTAATGAATGGCAGAGGACCTAGCGGGTACTTGAGATGGATTTCCAGATGACATTTATAACCATGCAATGAATTCCTCATGCCTGTGGAGGCCTTGCTTTGCAAGGGTATCTGCGACAAAATTTGTAACTCAACCCTTGTGAATGATTGAGATGCTTAAAAGTTTCTTCCTTGCATTTCTAATGTAGTTTAGATGATGAACCATGTTCCAAGGCCCCCCCTTCTTCATTATTGCTCCATAGAACGACATTCGCGGAATCTGATTCAAGGATTATGGTTCCGTTGCTTGAGCACTCACTTGCAATGGATATCTTGATAGCGTGATGAATAGCTAAGATTTCAGCACAATTGATCTCCATATAAGGGATTGGCGAGGAGAACAAACATACAAAATTTCCTTCATGATTGCGTAAAACTCCGCCAATGGCAGATGAGGATGATGACGGACTAACTGAGGCGTCAACATTCCATTTAAGAGCCCCAATTTGAGGAGGAGTCCATTCACTTGATGAAGCAATGGGTTTTGAGACACTTGACAGAGAAGAGAAGCCATTCCATAGTAAGCATGCTGGATTTCTTTGGATATCCATAGGGGAGTATGGGAAATCTTCACACCACCCTTTTATCCACCATCCTAGCCTCAACATAATCATGTCTTGGATGTGTTTTTGTGAGCACGCTGAATTTTCAAAGATACGCGAGTTTCGCTCTTTCCATATTGACCATACAATTATGAAAAAAGTTGCGTGCCACACTTTTTTGAAGAAAGCACTCTTCTTTGAAATGCACCATTGCTCGAATGCACTTCTTAGATTCATGGGGAAAACCCATTTAACACCCCCATAGATCAATCCACCAGCACCATACTTGTCTAGCAAACTCACAATGCAACATTAAATGATTACAAGATTCGGAGAAGTAGTTATTGCATAAGACACATGAGTCATTTCCTTCCTCAATAATTCGAAGATGAGCCAACTTTTGGCGAGTGTTGATTCGCTCAAGGAGAGCAGTCCACACGAATACTTCAATTCGATGTGGAACCAAGCCCCTCCACAATCCGCGGATTGCATCTTGATGAGGCACTGCACACTGTTTATCTAATTCAAGAGAGAAAGATTTGGATGAGAACGTACCTGAGCCATTAAAAACCCAGATCAGTTTGTCATGCCCATCGAAGGCAAGGCAGACTTTTTGCAACAGATTGTCTAGTCTTTCTTTTTCTCCACCAGATCTTGAGGTCTTAAAACCCTCTTCCAAGAAAACGTCCACACCCAATTTAGCCCTTCCCAAAAGCCGAAGGACTCCACAAGAGCATTGGGCTCTATTGAGATGGAAAAAAGCCTCGGGAAGGAGATTTTGAGAGGGGTTGAATCAACCCACTGGTCATGCCAGAAAAAAACAGTTGGCACCATTGCTTACATTTTTTCGAACCCCCTAAAGGGCTATTTGTTTTACTCCAGGGTGATTTAGAATAGCTGAACATATCTTCTTCCATGGGCCTCCCTTCGAAGGAGTCTTCAAATCAAGAATAGTGAATGAAGATGAGAACTTGTATTTGGCTTTTATCAATCGACACCAAAGCTGTGATGGGTCATCGAAATAGCGCCACAACCACTTGAATAGCAACGCCAAGTTTTTGTGCAGTGTGTTTCCCAAACTGAGACCACCAAGTTTTTTCGGAAGTTGTACTGTGTCCCATGAGACTAGAGGGAGTCCCCTTTTCTCAGAATGCCCGCTCCACAGAAATAGCCTGGAGAGTTTGATTATTTTTTGAATAACTCCCTTTGGCATCGGATATATGGACATGTAGTATAACGGAAGGCTCGAAAGGGAAGATTTTATTAGGGTTATTCTGCCCCCTATTGAAAGTAGTTTCCCTTTCCAAGTAGCCAACCTCTTTGATATTTTCACAATAATAGGATCCCATAATTGAATGCTCGAGGTGTTACCTCCAATAGGCAATCCAAGGTAGGTGAAGGGAATAGTCCCGATCTTGCAAAGAAGAGCCTTTGCCGCAAGATGAAGCCACTCTCTTGATGTGTTTATTCCAATGAGAGAGCTCTTGTGGAAGTTGACTTGGAGCCCGGATGCTAGTTGAAATAGAATGAGCATCTTTTTAATGTTCATGGAAGATTCAATTCTTGCTTCGCAAAAAATGAGCGTATCATCCGCATATTGTGAGTGAGTGATGTTCAAGTCACTTTGAGGAATATTCACTCCTTTCCACATGTTCATCGACGTTGCTTTCTTGATGATTAGATTAAGAGCCTCACCTACAAGAACAAACAAAAAAGGTGATAATGGATCACCTTGCCTTAAGCCACGTTGGAGCTTGAAAGGAGTGCTAGGTGAGCCATTAACCAACATTGATGCCGACGCAATTGAGATGCAAGTCATAATCCATCTACACCATTTTGAGGGAAATTTCATTTGTTTAAGGATCCATTCAAGGAAAGTCCATGAAACACTATCATAAGCCTTGTGAAAATCAAGCTTGAAAAGGGTTGAATTAATGCTCTTCCTCTTGCACGAGTCTATCAATTCGCTTGCAATCAAGGCACCATCAAGAATCTTGCGACCTTCAATGTAGGAAGATTGAAGAGGGCCCACTAGAGAGCTCATAACTTGTTGGAGCCTTTTAGCCATCAATTTGGCAATGATTTTGTATATGCACCCAACCATACTAATTGGGCGGTAATCTTTGAATTATCTTAACCTCTTCATCTTCCCAGAAGAATTTTATGTAATAGTTGTACCACGTCTATGAAAATCTAAGCCACATCATAAAAAGGGGTATCATTAGATAACAGTTGAAGATAACCACTATTAATAGTTGTCTTTAACTTGTGTTACTTGTATTGTGTTTATAACAACCAAAAATAAGCTAACAAATATCCAATAAGTAGGCACGCTAACAATTATAACATCAACTTGCATAAAATTGTTGAGAGTGAGGCGTGCTTAGTGGTTAGAGTATTTTTTCCGATTAGAAGAGAACATGGGATTGATTCTCACTCTTGGTAAGTTAAGACCCAGTGGCGGAGCCACGTTGTGTCCTGGTGGGTCACGTGACCCACCATTATTTTTCAAAAAAAAAAAAAAAAAAAAAAAAAAAAGAAAAAGCACGCTAACACGCTATACTCTGTCCTCTCTCTCTCTTTCACTTCTCCTCTCTCCTCTCTTTCACTTCTCCCCTCTCTCTCTCTCTCTCTCCTTCCATCTCTCTTCATAATTAGTTTCAGATCGGATCTCAGGTAAATGACATCATTGCAAGTTTTCTTTCCTTCGTGAATATATACAACGCTGTCTACTTGTTGCTGCAACACTGGAAACTAAGTTTCATGTTGGATTGTTGTTCTAACCCTAATTCGTCTTATCCTACGGCTGGGAGTGAGAGTGACAAAGAGAAAGAGAAGCCATTGAAGCCCAAGGAGAGATAAAAGAAGGTTTCACTCATTTCTTCCCTTAATTGTAATTTCTACGGTTTTCTGATAATTAATTGGTTAATTAGTTGTTTAATTGGATTATGTAATTTAGGGTAAAGGATTGACGAAGAAGACGAAAACGACGTCGGATGATGAAGAGAAGCTTCCGTATGTTCATGTTTGTGCACGGTTTGCGAGCAAGAACAAGGGATTTGTTCGCTAGACCCTTCCGGAAGAAGGGTTTTATCCCAATTCTCCTCAGGTTCTTTCATTTTTTTCTCTTTTTCATAACCTTAATTTCCACGAATAATTCTTATTTTTTTAGTTTTACTGCTTAGTTGCTGCCTTGCTGCCACTGGTAATGGCGTTTAGTTTTTTGAGATTTAATTTAGTTTTTAGTTTTGCTTGGTTTAGTTTTGCTGCCTAAATTTATTGTTGTTAATTTATACTATTGTGGTAATTGCTGATATAACATATATTATTGTTGTAAATTTATTGTTGTTATATTATTGTAAATTTATTATTATTATATTTATTGTTATTTAATATAATTTGTTACTATGGCTAATTGGTGAATGATGACTATGACGTTATGAACATTGGATTAGCTTTGAAGGTTTGATTAATTTCAGGTAATGCACTACAACCCTTATTTTAGGATTTTTAGAATTGGACCTATCAATTATCATGTGAAGTTTTTGGAGAGGCCATGAATGAGCCTTTGGTTTTATGTGTTTTATGTGCTGGTGGAATTAGTTGGAGATGGATAGGATTCCCTCTAATGTGAAATTATTTGGTATATATGCATAATGCGTTGATATGAGATTAAATTTGCATCGTTTATGTGAAGTTGATTGATATGTTTGACAAATTGAATTGTTGTATCTAATTAAAAATTATAATTTAAATTTCAGAATGAAAAGAAAGAAAACACAACCGAAATCTCAAGTTTTTTTACTAAAACCACACCAAATCACCAATACCTGTATTTTATTGTAATATGAACTATTATTAGTCATGAAATGATTTTATTTCAAGTAGTTTTTTTAAAAATTCATGGATTATCCGTTATGGGTGTGCGTATCCGAACCCTTACCCGTATCTGGACCCCCCGTATCCGTCTCTGTGCAACCTAGTCGGTAGTGACCCACCATTCATAAATTCCTGGATCCGCCACTGTTAAGACCCCCCCTTTTACTCCCCTCAACGTGCCAAGGTTTTCCCCTGCATAAAGGGCTTAATATTAAAGACATATTCGTATAATGTTAATATTAATTTTTTTTCAAAACTAACAAGAAAAATTAAACATTTAATGTGCCAACCACCAAACCCTACTTTAAAATATAGGTAGGCCATCATAATTAGGTATAATCTATAATAATTTCCAAAAAATCGAAATGAATAAAAAAATTGCATATAGATATAATAACGTAGAAATTAAATGAAATGTAGCGTATTATTTATTGAATATTGGTTAACTTATTGATCTATAAAGTCCTGTATAAACCGTAGTATAGAATAATTTTACTATATAATCCCTTTGTTCCATATTTTCCATTTGCACCAATTTTTTTATTTCCTCTTAACGTAACTTCATATACCAAGACAAGTAAAAGACCGAGTATGAAAGCGAATTATTTATTGTCTTTTTTCTTGAATAGGAGGAGGTTGTGTGAGAATGTAGAATTAATAGGTTAAACAAGTAAAACATATATAGTATAGAAAGGGAAAATACATCTATAAAGGAAAATAAGATAGAAGCAAAGAGGGAAAGAAATTTATAAAACCCATTAAAACAACAAGAGGGACAATTATTTAAGGGAAAGAAAATGTAAGTAATTATACAATTTCATTGATAACAATTGTCTTTCACATATATAAAAATCCATTTTTAAAGAATAGAATGAAAAACATCCACACCTATATAGATTTCATTTCCCTTAAAACTCTAATTGACATTATGTACACGTACAATGACTTTTATTTTGAGACCACATATATTTTTGATCATTTATTGTACAACAATTGTATAGGTAATGTTTTAAAACCTAACTACTCTATATCAATCATGTTCTAAAACCAAATTTATTTTTATATCAATTTTCCAAACTCCTTTTTTGGTGCTTATGACTTGTGAGATAATTGCATTAATATGCCGTCTAAACCTTGTACTAAAAAAATTACTATAACTAATATCTATATACTTCCTCTGTATTTTTTTATATTTCCTACTTTCATTGTGCGATTTTGCCAATGCACTTCTTTGACCTTAATTACCTTTCATTATATATCAGTAAAAATTATAAAAATTGAATATTAATAATTAACTATTGAAACAAATCAAACAATATTACAAGATCCCATATGACTATAATTTTTCTTATATATAGAGATGAATTTAAAATATTTTCTCTTGTTGGGAACAGTGTCAAGATTCCAGGTGAGGAAGATAGAAAAATACAGAGGAAGTACAAAATAAAATTTAGTATTAGAATTACTAATAGTTTTGCTTAAGAAAAAGAAAAGAAAGGGCAAACACGTCCAACAAGGAAAAGACTCATTCAAATAGAGATACCTCCGTTGTCCACGTGACATGATTCTCTTTAAGTTCACCCGTGGCCATTTTTTTTGCTTTCCATAAATATTTACAAGTTTTTAGTATGAATTTCACAAACCTCGGATCTCAATATGTTCATCATATGATTGTCACTCTCTCTCAATTCTCAAAATATTATTCACCACAAATTTTTACTTTCATGCAACCCACATTTACATTCAAGCTCTTTAATCATGCATGTCGTTCATCCTTAAGCTTGATTTACTGCGAATCAATGAGATAATTTAACTACTTACCAGGTAAATTTTATTTCTTCTTTAATTGCTCGCCTCTCTAAATCATGCATTTCTTTTAAGAATCAAACAATAATTAGAATGTAATTAGTCTTTTCATTTGTGGATCTTGAGAACTTTGTATGAAAATTTTAATATGAATTATATTATGATGTAATTTTAAGATTGATCTTATGTTCCAAATAATTATACATTATGGTAATTTAAAGCAAAGTAGTTTCAAAATGTAGTACGTTCATTTCATTCCAAGCAATTTTGAGCTTCTATTGAGAACAATTAGGTTAAATTAGTTTAATTTAGGCCTTCATCATATCATTCTCATTGTTCTTCTTAGTTAAAGACTCTCGATGCTAATTATTCCAACCGTTTCATTTTCATTTTTCTATTGTTTTGAAATTAATAAAGCACACATGCTCCTTCCGTTCTAATTTAGTTGCAACATTTTTCACGATTTCCAAATTAAATCATACATTTTGATCTTTAATATCTTTAAAAGTAGGATCAGTTGACATCGTCAAATTACACATTAAAACAAATCTAACAAGGTCACAAATAATAATACTTTATTATTAGATATGAGGAACTTTGACATGGAAAAAAAAATGTGGCAACTAATATGACACTGACAAGATTTGGTCAAGTTGTGTTGGTGTTTCCATTAATATGAGAAGTAATATATACAACCTAAATGACAGAGTCCTAATCTGAATCCAACAAGATAAATAATATCCTAATATAATTCTATCTCCTAACAGACCCTGAGGAATAAGTTTTCCTCCAACCTTTTTTTTTCTTCTTGAATCTTAAACTATGAAAAAAAAGAGTATACTACATATAGTAGTTAGAGACATTATTAAATTCGAGGAGGTAGTAGCAAAATTTTGATAATGTGAAAGATAACAGGCGGAGTCCACAAGGTAGACAGTGTGCTTACAGCCTTTTTATATAAAGAGCTGTCCTTTTTGCCAATTTGTTTCTCGCTACTTCTAAATAATGGCATCAAACAATTGGTAACACAATTCCTTTTTGACTGTGTTATTTTTGCATGTAGACACTAAATTTATTTTCAGATGTCAAGTACCTTGTAGAGTTGACAATTGAGACAAGCGAATTGAAATAGAGACTGCGTTATAATAAAAATATGCATTAAACCGAATCTAACAAGAATATATAAAAGGGAACAAAGGGAGTATTTTCGAATGCGCAACTCATTTGTTAGGTGTAATAAATGAAGACATAGTAATGATCGAGTTGATATTGAATGCTAAGAAATTCTCACAATAGTCCAGGCCATAGCATTATTGTTTCCTCCCTCTGGATTTATTAATAGATGATATTCGTGTGGTAGGAAGTAGTTTTAATTCCTATAATGTTTTTCATGTTAAAAGGTGTAGGAACACAGTTGCTCACCTTGTAGCTCGAATCCTCCCTTCTGTGGGGAGGGAATAAGTTTTTGTTGATATATGATTTCCCGCAAGGTGTTTAGCCTTGGCGGAGCTTGATGGTGTTTAATAATATATGTTCCTTTTACCCTAAAAAAAAATAGCATTGTTTCCCCCCTTTTAAGTATATGCGTTTCTTCATCAGCTTTTTGTTACCACTTGATGCCACCGTAAGAAGAACAGTACATGTGATTATTGTCTTACTTTTGGGTGAAAATATGAAGAGTAATGGTCTAACTAGATGAAAGTATGAGATGGAAACATTAGTTTTCTTCTGAAAGTTTTCTTGTGAGATGAGATGGAAACTTTTGGTATTGTCTAATCACCCCCATGTTTGGAAAATTCTCCGCTAACTTCAACTTATTAGGCCGCTGTTTCAGGTAAAGCAAGCACAATTGCACAAATATTTGGACCAACTTATATATGCTCAAAGAGTATTAACCACCATATCTTCTAACCAAACCTACCGGTGGAACATTAATTGTGTAGTTAAGAAATGTATTTTCATCTAAATCTTCTACAAGACTCGAGAAAAACAAGTCCCATCTCATATAAGATCTCATAAAATCTTTAACCAAAATACTAAGCTCGCGAACTCAATAATGGTTACTTGATGTATTTGCAACGATTGCAGGGGATATTTTTAGGTGTTTCTTGTTTACTAATCTATATAGGTACATGTTTGAATCTACATTCTACAGGTTACCATGGCATGCTCTTCAATGAATATACCCTCTTCCCACATTGCCACAGCAAGGAGAGGCATCCTTGGGGAGAATGCCATTCTTCGACGATCATCCTCCGGGGAAGAGTTGTATAAACTAGCCCCTATGAGAAGATCATACTCGGATAACAACCTCGTCTCCTCCTCAACTCGACTTCGAGCTGCCTCTTCTTCACCTCGGTCGAGTAAGCTAAGGCCAAACCACTCCTTTGGGATTTTCTCTAACCCATTTGCAGCTTCCTGTACTTCTCCAACACCTGTAAAGTCACTATTGTTTGATACCGAATATGAGAATGAGAATGATGCAAAGAGCGTTGATGGCAGCTTGGATGATGGAGAAATAGAAGAGGAAATGGAGAAAGAAAAACGGGTGAAAAGAGCGAATTGGGTGGAGCGGCTCTTGGAGCTGAGAACGCGATGGAAGGGAAGAAAAGAGAAGGAAGTTGATTGTAGGGATCAGGGAGATAAGGAAGAAAATTGTGATAGTGAGGATGGTTGTCTAGTGGAATATGGAGAGATAGAAGATGAAGTAAGAATTGATTCAGAATCATTTTCAAAGATGCTGGTTCATGTACCTTGGACAGATGCAAATAAGTTCTCTAAACTGGCTTACCTCTGTAACAAAGCCTATTCAATTCCTGAAATTAAGGTATGCTCTTCTATCTGTAAAATTATAAGATAAAGTAGGATATTAACCCGCCGAATTATTAACTTGTTGGCATATTAAAAGAATGGAATGATTTGTCATACTGTAAAAAAACCACAAAAATTTGTACGATAGGGTTTAGTCAACCCAAATTATGGTAAAGCTACTCCAGTACAAAGTTGACTTTTATGTGATTTGGAGTGATTAAGCCTTCTGCGTACAAGGCGTAAAAAAAAAGGTGATGGCATTTTGGTATATGAATATATCACAATGACTAAGACACTAAATGTTGACGGACTTGAACACATGTAACATACTTTCCTCTTCCTTTTTCTTATAACTTTCTTAGCCATTTTTGTCTTAACTTTTCTTAATATCAAACTCAATGTTATGTCTAGGAAGTGAAGTAATTAACGCTGTGATTTTTAAGAAGGTGATATTAGAACATTATGTTAGAACAGTCGATGAGAAAGCAAGAAAATAAGAAAGTAGAGTACATGTACATAATGTGGTCAACATTTAGGCTTATATGGTGATTTCTTTACAACAATACAGCAAACCGCTTAATTATAATGTACCAATCTGGTAGATGAGATGTAAGATGTTTATCTGGACACAAATAATGTTTTTGATCATTCGAACGCTCAAGAATGAGGAACTAAGAGGACATGTTTAACATGTAGGCTCATGACTTACAGCGATATTATGGTCTGCAATTCGTAACATCTTCCTTGGAGAAGAAAGCAAAGGCTATTGAACTGAATGCCAAATTAGCCAGGGACTCAACTCTCCTAAAAGAAGACGACTTAGAAAATCTGCAACAAACAGATCGAGAACATATAGTTAGATCTTCTGTTGCCTATGAAATTGCCGCGTCTGCAGCTTGTCATGTTCAAAATCAAGCTAAAACTGATCAATATCATTCCAGTTCATCATGTAGAGATGCCGTTTATTCAGGCAATATAGAAGTATGTCCAGTACCTAGAGGTTGTAACTCAGAGATGGCTGCACAAATGGCTGCAACAACGATGACAGCAGTAGTGGCTGGGAAAGAGAGAGAAAAGCAAGCGGCTGCCAAGGAACTTCAGTCACTACATTCGTCACCTTGTGAGTGGTTCATTTGTGATGATCCAAGAACTCGTGTTCGCTTCTTTGTAATCCAGGTAAAATCCTTCTTCTTCTACTTAAGATTTAGAAGCTTAAATTCCTGCATTGTACGAACAAACTTTTTGAGAATTGTATTACTCCCTCTGTCCCAATTTTTTTGCCTCATTGACCTTTTCAATACTGAATGAGTGAATGATCCTATACGACTTTACAAGACACTTTGGTGTATTGTTGCAGGGATCTGAATCACTGGCTTCTTGGCAAGCAAACTTGTTTTTTGAGCCTGCCAAATTCGAGGTAACAACAATTGCATATGCATCTATATATTATCAATAGTTCAAATTATTGGAGGTGCACGTTTCTAAAACCTGTCTAAGCTCTGTCACACACCCACACACAGGATACAGATGCAGCAGTTCATCGAGGAATTTACGAAGCAGCTAAAGGAATATATGAGCAATTCATGCCAGAAATCCAAAATCACTTAGATACCTATGGAGAAGAAGCAAAGTTTCAATTTACAGGTCACTCACTAGGCGGAAGTCTATCACTATTAGTCCATATGATGCTCATGGCAAGAAAGGCTGTCAAGCCATCAATCCTATTGCCAGTGGTTACTTTTGGATCCCCATTCGTGTTTTGTGGAGGGGAAAAAATCTTGAAGCAATTAAGACTGGATGAAAGCATGGTGCAAAATGTCATTATGCATAGGGATATCGTTCCTAGAGCATTCTCATGCAATTATCCTCGACAAGTTGAACAGGTCCTGAAGCGTTTAAACAGCTCTTTCAGATTACACCCATGTCTAAACAAACATGTGAGTATGTCCTTAGACCTAGTGTAGGTGTAGCTTATTCTCTTTGTTGTTTGGTGCTCACTACCACAAGTTCATACTATAGACATGCTTGCTTTTACTATTACTAGTATCAATTAGCTCTGAAAATGTTTAAGAACACACACAGAAAATATCTCGTACACAGACATAAAGGTGGCAATCAATTTGTTTGAAAATAGATTTATTGGTTCATGTTGTATTTGGTCATGAGTCATTCAATTCAGATTCGGTCATATTCGGGTTTGTTTTCAATCAGCTTATTATGATAACATCATATTTAGTCATGCTTTTCAGCCAATTCAAGTGAAGTCAATTTTGGTTTGAGTAAAAATCCATTTTTCGAGTTTCTAATACAGTTCAAGTATATGACAGGTCAATTTTGTCAAGTCTACTCACCATTCTATTTGCATGATCCTACAGAAAATGTTGTACTTTCCTATGGGACAAGTATATATTCTTCAACCAGCTGAAAAAATTTCGCCATCACATCCATTGCTTCCACAAGGGTGTGCCCTCTATACATTCGGCAACACTCAACCAGCCACGGTAGCAATAGCATTGAGAGAATTTCTGAATACTCCACATCCTCTGGAAACTCTAAGTGATCCTAAAGCTTACGGTTCGGATGGAACTATTCTCAGAGATCATGACTCAAACAACTACACAAAGGCAGTTAATGGGGTCATAAAGCAATACACGAAGATAGCCTTCCGAAAAGTCAAGAGAGAGAGACATGTGATATGGCCATTGATAGCTTCTCCAACCCAATATTCATGGACACATGAAGGTATCTTGGAGAACACATCAACAAGAAAAGAGGTGATGACTAGTGTGTGAACTATGTTACTCAACAATTTACCATATGTAGAATGGGTTTCGAGTGACGAACCAACTTCAAATAAAAACTAAGATTAGAAGAAAGAAAGAAATTAGAGAGAAGACAGAGGGAGAAGAGAAGAGAAGAGAGGGGGAGATAAAGGATGCATGTATATATAGAGTTGGAGCTAAGACTTTCTTGTACATAACATGTATATTTCCCTCAAAATCAACAAAGAAATTGAGCTAGCAAAATTGTAACAACTAAGATAAATGTGGGTGTTGAAAGTGTTGGTACTAGACCAAAGATGCCCAAAACTATACCATTTCTGACACCAATTGTGATATATTACAAAGCATAACAAATCAGACATTTGTTCGAACTCGTTCGGGTACCTAGAGAGTAGAGAACATGTTCTATGGAGAGCAAGAGAGGGATAAGGTAATGTTGTGATTGCGCATTGGAGTTTGCTCCACCACCTTCGTCTCTCTTGTTCTCCATAAAACATGTTCTTTATTTTAAAAAGGTACATAAAATCCCTGACCTGTATTCTTTCGGGGATTCGGCCGAGGCCCAACATCCTGCATTACCTCTGTCCCCTTTGCCTGCTGCATCAAGAATTGATTCAGGGCAAGCGTCTATGAGATGATTGCCATTAAGATATTATAAACAGAAAGACTAGTATTATCATATTGCAGATTGCATGATTTATCAGTCTTTAACACAAAGATAAATATAGAAGAACATGTTGGAGATTTAGAGTATATGGTTAGTTTAATTCATGATGTGTTGTTTAAGTTGCTTGGTTATGGTGTCGTAACTTAAATAACATATATAATAACATGCTATATGTGCTATATGTGTGAGTCGTGTATTATGATTCATCATGCAAGAAATAGCTCGCACACATCGCAGCACATCTCGCTGCACACCTCGCGAATGTGGTAGCCAACCAGCAGCAAACTGGTTTGGTGGGAAGGCAGAGAACTGGTCGCGACTCGCGACCAGTGTCGCACCTCGCGACCTGCTGGGTTCGTCCAGCTCGCGACTCGCGACGGGGTCTCTGACTTTGTTGCTCTTTGTGTTGATTCGCGTGTTTTGACGGTTTGTCATTGTATTGTTTCGGATTTTCTGAAGCGTTGTAGCATTGTTATATATATGAGGGCTCTCATATGATGAAGGGGGTTGAGAAAACAACTTCTCTCTTTTGCATACAAACACTCAAAGATCTAAATCAGAAATTCTTCATCTCTACAAAATCTCACAAACTCATTTTCATTGAATAGTGTTCATAGTAAGCGTGACCACTATTGTTTCTTCTTTGTATCTCGAAGGTGAATTCCGTGAACCCGTGCTTTACGATTAGGGTCGGAATATTACTTTTGGGAAAGTGATCCACGCCTAGAAGATTGTTGTCTTGTGACCCTTGTTCATTTTTATATATTTTATCTAACAGAACAAACAGAAAGACTAGTATTATCACAAATTCACAATTGCATGTTGTATATATTCAACATCAGTAATAGTGTACAGAGTTAGAGCTTGACAAACTCTTCTTACAACGCTTTCTGCCTGCCGGTTGCTGCCATCTTCTTACGTTGGCTGTTGGCAGTATCGAACGTGTGGGTAGGCTTCTTGCAGACGAAGCACTTCTTGTTCTTTGAGTGATGCTTCAAAGCACAATGCTCGCAAAGGTAGTGATTGCACTTGGTCACAACTGCATCAACAAAAGGTTTCCTGCATATAGAGCAGGCGAATGGTACTAAAGACTCATTGTCATATTCGTCCTCGTTGTTGTTGTCATGACTTCCAAAAACAAGCTAAGCTTTCTCTTCCTAACCTTTTCTTCTTCATCCCACTCTTCTCCAATTGCCAACCATATTTGTAATCGCTGTGATCATGCAAGAATTTACATGCGTCATTATAACCACAATAGCCCATGTTTATTTTAATAGTCCTTACAAATATCAGGTTGATATTCAGTTCTTATAGCCATTGATATCCTTGTATAAACTCTCTTTAGTAGATGCCATGGAAATCTTTGGGTTAATTTGAGTATTAAAGGGATCAAACTAAGACAGGTAATTACTAATTAATAGACAAGGTTAACTAACACGAACATGACAACGTATGTTTGAATTGAACAAAAACATTCTCTTATTCGCGTAACTTTTATGCGAAACTCAAAGCTTAAATGCTTAATTCTCACGAAAAGAGCCTACATCCTAATATATATTGGGACATATGGTTATTGTTTGGACCCATTTTGGTCAAATAGTTTACTTCAAGGAAGCCCATCAGTTGGTCAAATAGATGTACTTGAAAGAGGCCCATCAACTTTTTTGAGATGAAAAAGAGCTTTACTATAAAAGGGAGATACTATACCCAAAAGTTTGGATGTTTCCTATTAGGGTCTGGGAAATCACCAACATTATGAAAGACAACAGTCATTATTGAACCGTTATTCAATTCTCACCTACAAAAATCAGAGCATTTCTCTTTACATTTACTCACTTTATCTCTCTACCTCAATCACATCTGACATGAGAGTCGGAGGGGCGTTCCCGGAAAAAATTTGGACCAGTTTGATTATATTTTGCAGGATTTTCGGTGACTCGGTGACAAGGCTCTCGGGATTTTGAACTCTCAGCAATACTTACTCTTTTGACCAGTTGCTAGACATAAACAATTATAATTCTAATTTCTAAGACCTAAAACAATTCGGAATACAATTTAAGTTAGATTTTCTAATGGAACACGTAATTAAGAACCTTGTTTATCAAGCCAGCAAAAACCGTGTGTAAATTCTAACCTAAGCTAACCAACAAAATGTATCTAGCTTTGGTCGGATATTTGGAGATATGTTTGAATTAAAACCAACACACTTACTAATCATCTTCCTCACGCCTTATAATTAACAGTAAAATGTTTTCTCTGCCCTCATCATTGAGAAACTAACAAAGTATTACTGTGATATGTAATAAAAAACTTGAATGGACCTGATGCATAATAATTTATATCAGGTGTCGTATGATACAATCAGTTTTTATTTGATATAGAAAGTTTATGTATGATATAATTATCTTTTGTATAGTCAGTTTTTGTGTGATATAATAGTCTATTTTTCATATAGTCAATTTTGTATGATATAGTCGATTTTCAAAAAAAGAATTATTTATAGTGCATGCCAATACAAAATTATAATACCAACACAAATTTCATAATACTTGTATAGATTTTATAGGATCAAATATCTTATAGTACATAGTACTAATGTACACAATACTCTCTCATCAGTCCTTTTTCTTATTTGCTACATTACATTTCAAAATGTATTGGGTAGACTGGGTTCACAATAATTTATTATGCACCCAAACTGACTATATTACATAAAAACTGACTATATTAAAAGAAAAATCGACTATAATATCATACGAAAACTAACTATATCAGAAAATTGACTATATTATACAAAAACTGACTATATAAAAGGTGATTATATCATATAAAAACTGACTATATCAAATAAAAACTGACTAGGTTTTCGGTGCACAATAAGTTTTGTGAATCCGTTCAATTCAAGTTTTTTTATTTCATTACATTTTGGCACAATATTTTTGAAAATACATGTGAGGGGGTTGGGACCACAACTTTAATAGTATATGGCGAAAAGAAAGTGTAGAATAGGTAAATATTGATAGGTTAATGAGAAAAAGAAGATAGAATAAGTATAAATAACATGGAACGAATATTGTTTAGGGGGACGACATATTAGAAAAAATAAGCAAATAAATTGAAACATTCATTGTAAAGTAGTAAGTAAAAGATATGGAAGGAATATTAGAATTTTTTTACTTAGTACCGCAAATTGTTCTAATAATTATTTCTCCTATTAGATTACGAAGCTAGATTGAAAATTACAAAAACACAATTGCTATATCATTAATTTTGTGGTACTTACCAATTGAACGACAATTATATACTCTGATCCCTTCGCTATTCATGGTCAAATTGATTAGTTTAAACTTTGAATTTTCACAATATACTTCCTCGGTTTTTTTATAGTTGCATCATGTGGATTGGAAAATGTAGTACAATAAGAGTTTAATGAAGGTAATTAACATATTGATTATAATAATTTGAATCTTATTAACTCAAGTAATTCCCTCTTTCCATTGTGCCAGCTCACACGATATTAAAAAATGAAGAATATATAAGATTAAGATAAAATAGTTATCATTTCGATCTTACAAGATTAGTTACGTAAAATTTCATTTAAAACCAAGTAGTTGGTTGGGGATTGACCTTGTGAAAATATTTTTAGTTTCAATTTACCTTATCCATACTATAACTCGAGATAAATCAATTCTTATCGCATTATCATTATAGTTGGAAAAGATATCGTTTTTATAAAACAAACCAAAAAACCAAACAACCACTCCACTACCACAACTTAAGAACACCTTTGTTCCTCCAAACATTATTATTGTCAACCTTAAAATAACCTTGAGGCAAGATCTATGATTATGATTAACCATTTAAGGAACTATAATCTTATATAAAAAGGCAGGTCCATGTATATATCTAGGTTTCATTTCATATACCTAATAAATCTCATACTTTTTATATGGGCCCCATAACTTAGCACTCCAAATAAAAACTTAGGGCAAAAAAATTAACCAATTGTAAACAAGTTGTTAGCCCATTGACAAAGGAGAAAACAAACTCCCAAAACCCCCCTCATTCTCTCTTTTTCTTCTTCTTTTCTCTCTCTTCCCTCAAACACCACCAGATTTTCTCTATCTTTCTCCCCTTTTTTTTCTTTTTCTTGTTTTCCCAATTTCCTAATTCAAAAAAAAAATTTACCCTTTTCTGGGCCATCGAATCCATGCTTCTCTAAATATCTGATTGTATTTCTTCCCTTCTTTCCCATTTTGTTGGGTACTTCATTTTTCCCCATTTTATGCGATCCAAATAACCTCTGCTTTTGATGTTTTTCTTTCTTGTAGCATAACTTTTGTACAATAATTAGCATTAATCTCACTTGGGTTCTTCTTTTTTCTTTGAATTTTGGTATTAAACTTACCATTTGTCGACATTTTAGCACCATATTGTTGTACCCACTTTGGAAAAGTTCCTCCATTTTTTAGCTAGGGTTTTTTTCTGCCAAAGTTGGGTAAGATAATTTGTTCTTAATCTATCTGAAATAGGGTTTGATAGATTATTTGGGTTTCAAATTGTTGGAGTATTAGATTGTGTTTTTTTGGATTGTTTTAAGGTTTATGATCATTGTAGTAGCTTAAGTTTGGAAAATTCTTGGAGTTGTTGTTGTAGCATCTAATTTGTAGTATTTATAGTGGAGTTGTAGTTTGTGATAACTCAAAATTTTGACCTATTATTATTATCTGGAGTTTAACTTTTGGATAATAAGAACACCAAAGTTGAATTTTTTTTCAATTTGCAAGAGTGGGAAGGTACTTTGATTAAGTTGAAAATCTGGGTTAGTTTTGGTGTTCTCTTAATCTGGGTTGTTACTGGTGGGTAGGTTTTGGCTTAGAATTAGAGTACTGAGTGAAGGAAACTAGCCTTTGCTTGCATGGGCGGGCATGAGGCTTGGCAACAGCCAAGTGGGCTACACCCGAATGGGCTTCTGCCCAATGAATCTGCTTCGGTGATTCGTGTTGTAGATTCGGAACGATGGTTGAAAGCTGAGGAGAGAATTGCAGAGCTTATAGCCTGCATTCAGCCCAATCAGCCATCAGAAGAAAGGCGAAATGCTGTTGCGGATTATGTACAGCGGTTGATCATGAAATGCTTCCCTTGTCAGGTGAAGTTACCCCCTTTATAATGCTTGATTGCTAGGTGTTAATTAGTGGTAGATTGATTGATTTGCTGTTTGACATTATCCTGCCATTTACTGCAAGTACTGTAATGGTAGTACATGACTTTTGTGCATTTACACTTCTAGTGCTGTAATGCACTAATGCTATAAGAATTAGCCTTTTGTTAACCGCTGTTATCAGTTCGATTGTCTCGCTTTGTGTTTGCGGAACATTTGGTATTCATAGTTATTATACTTACGCCTAATAGCATTTCCAGTATCAATAAATCTACCAATATTTAATGCTGTAACTTAATTTGATTACATCGTTATAAGATTTGTGCCTTTTTTGCTTGTTACCATGATTAATCTATGTTTTAACTACTACCAACGCTGTGCCGAGCTTGCTTACTTAACCAGACTAATTTTTTGCTTGTCATGCTTTGAGTTTTACATATGAGGTATAAGAGTACCATGCTTAATAAAATTTACTGCACAATTTATGCCTCAAATGCTTCTTCATCTTCAGTTGTTGTGCAGCATCCTACTAGTTCTTCCCTCTTTCTTATATTGGGATATTTACCTGTGTAGCAGGTAATTAAATGTGGCTCGCTTGGCTTTTATTGGCCATGTCTTTATGATTAAATTGCTTGTGAAGTTGTGGTGGGTTGTCATTTGCATACTTCATTTTGCCTTTTCAGAAAGTAGAGAGCTCTCTGAGAGAATAACGTGTTACTCCTTTTCCTCCCTCCCTAAGACCTAAGTAACACAACTTGTTACTACATGTTTATTATGCATCTCTCTTCAAAAGGTTATTCCTTTGACGTCATCTCACCCATCTAAGCACAGAAGCGTCAGTCTGTACGGGGATATCTGCTTATTGTTGTATCTGGTCTCCGTCATTTTAATAGTTCTCCTCCTTAATATGTATTGTTTACAGGTATTCACTTTTGGGTCTGTTCCTCTGAAGACATATTTACCGGATGGGGACATTGACTTGACAGCATTTAGTAAAAACCAGTCTCTCAAGGACACTTGGGCTAGTGAAGTGCGTGATATACTAGAAAGTGAAGAAAAGAATGAAAATGCAGAATTTCGTGTAAAAGAGGTCCAGTACATTCAGGCCGAAGTGAGTTCTTCTTTCCATTTATCTGTTCTTACTCCATTTATGGCTTTTATAATGCAGCTAAATGTTATTATGATTAATATTATCCCTTTTCAGTTCGTTTTACTCTTATAGCAGATAAAATTAGTTAAATTTTAGGTGTTGCTGTGAATCATTCTGACTAGTAAAATGTATAATGTTGATTGATGCCACTGCACACTTGTAGTGATTGCTCCACTTACTTGTATGATGTATCTGGCAATGTTGTTGTCTTACTTTGTGGGTAAGTCATTGTTGTCGGAGAACACCACAAATTAATCTTGTTGCTTGTTTCATAGATTACTTAAAAGCCTTTATTTTTCTTTTCAGAGGGGTTGGGCCGTTGGGGTATTGTTGTAAACAGACAATGCAAAGTCTCCTTTTACTTTTGGTATCTTCATGGTCATCTAATGAATCCATCGATGCTTTGTGTGTGGGCCTTTATACTCCGTCTCTCACAGGGCCTCTTCTCTTCAACCAAAATCTTTCAAGCTTACCTAAACTTATGTAGATTATATCTGAATAAATCTATCTGAACTTATTTGAACCTCTTTAAACACTATAAAGCACGTAAATTTTAAGTACTCATACTTTTGGTATCTTCATGATCATTTAGTAGATCCATCACTGCTCTGTGTGTTGGCGTTTATAATCTGTCTCCCACAGAGTCTCTTCTCTACAACTAAAATCTTTCAAACTTATCTAAAGTTATGCAGATTATATCTGACTAACTGGACATTGAAAAGCACATAAACATGCACTTGTGAACAATGTATTTGAGTAAAGCTGCTACTTAAAGGGAATCTCATAAGTAGGGCTGCAGCAATGCTCGCTAGTGTTTTTTTTATTTATAAAAAGTTAAGACCTAATGTATATTTCATTGTGCATTTTTTTCAGGTGAAGATAATAAAGTGTCTTGTGGAAAATATTGTTGTGGACATATCATTTAATCAGTTGGGTGGGTTATGTACTCTTTGCTTCCTTGAGGAGGTGATGTTTTATTCCTTAATACTTGCTACTGGATATTATTCAGAACTTGTGCTGATTGGATTTGCACTTTCCTAAATGATTTTTCTTAACTGCAGATTGACCACTTAATTAATCAGAATCATCTTTTCAAACGTAGCATAATATTGATCAAAGCCTGGTGCTACTATGAAAGTCGTATATTGGGTGCTCATCACGGGCTTATCTCTACTTATGCGTTGGAGACCTTGGTTCTATACATATTTCATGTTTTCAATAATACCTTCACTGGACCTCTTGAGGTGCTTTACATTTTGCTATCATTTTGCTGTGTTAGATTCTGTAGTCTCTCCAATGCCGACTAATAGCATTTGCTTTCCAGGTTCTTTATCGGTTTTTGGAATTCTTTAGTAATTTTGATTGGGATAATTTTTGCGTTAGCCTATGGGGTCCTGTATCCATTAGCTCACTTCCTGATGTAACTGGTATGTGTCCTACTTGCAGCTTATTCCTATTTAATTTAAGTGTGCTTGCTATTTGTGATATCTATTTTATATTCAATTCTACAGCGGAGCCTCCTCGCAAAGATAGTGGAGAGTTGCTGCTAAGTAAATTATTTCTCGACGCTTGTAGTTCTGTATATGCTGTCTTCCCTGGAGGCCAAGAAAATCAGGGACAACCCTTTGTTTCCAAGCATTTTAATGTCATTGATCCTTTGCGTGTGAACAATAACCTTGGAAGAAGTGTTAGTAAAGGTACTCAATTCCTAACCCGAGTAAAAACGATTTTAGCTGTCATTTGTCCTATATGAGGAGGCAATCAAGCAATTTACTACGGTCTTTTCCGATGGATCTTATTTCTGTAGATTGTTTGTTTCTAATACCTTTAGTTGAACATAATTTGTGAAGTTTCTTCTTTTTTGAGGGGCATGGTCTCACTTGTGCTTCAGCTAGAGGTGGCCTGTAGGTTGGGTCAGGCCAATATGGCTTCTCAGGCTGCTAGGTCAGTCCAGGTTACGACTGGCCTGGATCGGTCCATCAAGTGGGTGGATCGTGGATCAAATTTCCAAGCCAGCCTGTTTCATACTGACCCATCTCAGTTTGGCCAGCTATATGTGATCCCTTTGATATGTTGGCTCACCAGGATCAGCCGTTCTCCCATCCTGGGTCAGCCTAGCCAGTTGTTTCCATGGCTGCTTCTGTTTTCTCCGAACATAGCCCTGCGGGCTGCGCGTCACCTGAGAAACTAGCTTGGCTAACTAATCAATAATAACGTTCTTTTTTTAAAAATGCCTATTTCTGGTTGAAACTTGAGTGCTAATACATCGTTTACTGAGCTATATTCTGTCATCAATTTGGGGGAGATGAATATCTGATATCAACCTGGAAAAAAGGGAATACTTCCTCTGTTTTTTATTAAGTGAGTCACTTCTCCCTTTTATGTTAGAACTTTTTAGGAGAAGTGACTCACTTAATAAAAAAACGGAGGAAGTATGTGTTACTCTGTGACCTGTTACATCATAACATGAGCAGGGAAGGGGATTGAGTAAAAATATTATATAATATAGCATCAACTGACTTCCAAGTTTTTGTTGATGATCAGCTTAAAAGGATGTTGTTTATACTTGGCTTATTAATTTTGCAGGAAATTTCTACAGAATTCGCAGTGCTTTTGCATTTGGGGCAAAGAGGCTAGCCAGGTTATTAGATTGTCCTGAAGAAAACATTATTTTTGAGTTAAACCAGTTCTTTATGAATACATGGGAGAGGCATGGTAGTGGCATCCGTCCTGATATCCCTAATAGTGACTTGTGGCGCTTAAGATCAACAAATCCAGATGATCAATCAACTAATCAAGAGAATGCTGTAAGTAGCAAGAATAGTATACATTCATCTACACAAGAAATTGAGGTTGAGGTTCCTCAGAGTACTCGGCCTCTATCCTCTCAACGTGCTAGTTATCCACTGGAAAGCACTTCCAAAATCAATGATGTTGCTGAAGCTTCTTGCACACATGGTCAGAAGAATTTTGTGAATTTGACCAGTTCAAGGATTTTAGAGCAGGCTGAGAAGAACAATCCTTCTCAGCGTGTGCAAATTGACAGAAGTAAGAAAAACCTGAGACCTGATCATTTGGTGAATGAAATACAGGGGAAGTATCTTTTTGCTCGGACACGGTCAAGTCCTGAGCTCACTGATGCATATTATGACGCATCTTCACGAGCAAGACGTAATAGACCTAATGAAATTGGGAGAAGTCAAGTTGCTTCTTCAAAGATGGATAGCAAAGTTAGAAAAAATATAGCATCTGAAACCGTGTCAACGCAAAGCACCGTGTCCTCGTCAGATGAACTTTTATCTGGAATGCACAGTTCCTCGCATCATATCACAGATGTTACTGCTGATTCCAACAGTATTTCAAATAGTTATGTTGATGATTCTGGAACTGGCATCGTGAGCGAGGATCATGCTTCTGTAGTGGGGACGCTAGGGATGCATCAAGAGGAGCAAGATCTTGTTAATCTGATGGCGTCCTCATCTTTACATAATTTCGGTGGACAGGTCCCTGTGCCACTGAATTTGGCATCAACTCATTTACCTGTACCAATATCTCAATCAGTGCTTGCCTCTATGGGATATGGTCAAAGAAGCATGGGAGGGATGGTCCCTGCTAACATGTCCCTGATTGATCCTCACTGGGCTGCAAATTTGCAGTTTCAGCAAGGTTTGATATCATCTCCGTTAACCCAATTTTTTCCTGGAGTTGGGATGTCTAGAAATTCTGAGGATCTAATTGAACAAGGTGATGAAAACTTTGGTTCTTTAGAAATGGCACGACAAGGTGCTGATAGTGAATATTGGCGTGAACGAGATACGGCTTCAAGTGGAGGGTTTGGCCAAGATGATTTGAGTTTAGAGACGCAGGAGGCAGATGGCAGACAGCCTTCAACTTCTGGTAACTCCAGCTTGGTTCCCTCGTCTCGCATGGCTAGTTCAGGGAGTTCTGTAAAAGCACAGCCAAAACTTAACAAGGAGCTTCGAGTCTCAATGAGAGATGAGTATGTGGAAAAATTTCAGGGCCAAGATAACCGAGTAAATGAGTTTTACTCGGATGATAGGGTTTCTAGTGCTAGGTTTTCTTCTGCTTCTCAGGCTGGTTCAGTGAGAAGTAAGACATCATCTGAGAGTTCATGGGATGGATCGTCTGCAAGAGTGCCGAAGGTGGCTAGGGAAAAGCGGGGGAGGAAAACAGTTGCTTCAGCTGCAGCACCTTCTAATATACATGGAAAAGATAAAAGTACCTTCGAACATGCCGCTGCCGAGTTAGATGATGAAGCTAGAGATTGGAACAATGTGTCCACAACAGGGAATGAAATTGATGAAAGAAGTATAACTTCTCAGCATGCATCTACTTTGCATGTCCCAAGGCATCACTTGCCTGACTTTGAAGTTTCACATACTAGTGTATCTGATTCAATTATACCTATTGCTCCCATGCTTGTGGGTCCTGGCTCACGGCAAAGAGTGATGGATAATTCTGGGGTTGTTCCTTTTACATTCTATCCCACTGGACCACCAGTACCGTTCGTTACAATGCTTCCTTATTATAGTTATCCTGCCGAGGCTGGAAGGTCTGATCCATCAAGTAATCCTCTACGTGGGGAGGAGGGTCTTGACCACAGTGATTCTGGGCAAAACATCGGTTTTTCTGAAGGGCATGATGCTTCTGATGTTTTGAATACCTATAATTCCATGAGAAGAACAACTGCAGTGGAGTCTTTGGAAGAGCCAAAGTCTGATATCCTTCACAGTGACTTCGCGACCCACTGGCAAAATCTGCAATTTGGACGATTTTGCCAGGGCCCACGGTTTCCTGGACCCGTCATGGGTCCCTCCCCTGCTGCTGTACCTCCTATGTACTTACAAGGTCGCTTACCTTGGGATGGTCCTGGAAGACCTGTTGCAGCAAATGCGAACCTTTTGTCCCAGCTTATGAATTATGGCCCTCGCCTTGTGCCAGTTGCTCCTCTTCAGTCTGTGTCGAGCAGACCCTCTGCTGTCTACCAACGCTATGCTGATGAACTACCGAGATATCGTAGTGGAACAGGAACCTATCTACCAAATCCTGTAAGGCCATCTCTTATTCCTTCTCTGCATATTATTTTCCATATTTTATTGTCTTGTGCTGAATGTATCTGGCAACTTTACCTGTGAATATTGTTAAATTTTTTAGATCGCATGAGATTGTTGCATGTTCAAAAGCTTACGTAGTAAGTTTGGATTGTTTGCTTTTTAACTCATTGTAAGCAATTTGGATGCGGGTTGAGTGGAGTGTGAGTACACATAATTACCAAGGCAAGTGGAAACTATATATTTGATGCAAAATAGGAAGGACACCATTAAGAGGGATTTTAAAACTCTCAAACAAGTACAAGCATCATAGATGTTGGGGTGATGATCTATCAACATGTCCCCCAGTGAGATATCTCAAGTAGACATCTGGACAGAGGCTGTGGGTCCGATGTTGGCTGGGTATGGATTCATGAGAGAAGAGAAAGGTTTGATAGGGCTGTAGGAACAGGATGAAAACTTTCTTTTGATCTGTTTATTGAGCTACTGTGCCTGTAGGTTGTATATGTAATCTTGAACACCCAAGTTACTTGTAGAGAGAGAGAGAGAGAGAAAACTGATTCCTCTCCCTTGTCCGGTAGTAATTTTTTAATAATTATAAGATGATCTTGGATTGCAAGTGAATCTTATAGCCCTGAATATTATAGTTCCTTGGTCCTTACACCTCACATAACTTAGTCGTCCACCCCCAACCAGGTTCGATCACTGCAAGACCCCCCCTCCAGATATTTTGGGATCAGCAGCTAATAAAATCCAACAGATAGGATTGCTTTGCATCTGGTACAAATTCTTTCTTTGATTGTCTGATTATCTTACTCTGCCTGCAAAATTATGATATTAATGTCTTAACATGCATTCAATTATTATGCGACCGCTTGAGATCTTGGCTAATGATACATTAAGCTATCCCTGTTGATAGTCAGGACTCAGGATATTGGTGATCAGACTTGGGGAAAAAGTCAAAATTGCGTAGATTTCTTTTTTGCTTTTGTTTTTCTGTAAATGTAGCATCTTTCTTGTTTGTCTTCATAAAGTTGTCTTGAGCATCTACATGCCTATCTCTGAGTACTGAGAGGGTGAAGTACATTGTTTCAGACTCGTAATTTTATGTGATGTAATGGTCAACTCAACTGTAATCTTTCTTGTTTCTATACTACTACTAAAATTTTATTAATCACTTGATATCTAATTGTTAATTTCTGTATGCTTCAGAAGGCCTCTGTTAGAGATCGGCATTCTTCTGGGACGAGAAGGAACAGTTACAACTATGACAGAAATGATCATGGTGACAGAGAAGGAAATTGGAATGCTGCGAAAGTGAGAGCTGCTGGGCGTGGTCACAATCGTAACCAGGCTGAGAAATTAAGGATTGACCGACAAGCAACCAATGAGAGTCGAGTTGACAGGGCTTGGTCTACCTATAGACATGACCAAATATCTTCATATCAGGCGCAAAATGGCCCATCACGGCCCAGCTCCTCTCAGAGCAGCTTGGTAAATGTGGCTTATGGGATGTACCCAATGCCAGGCATGAACCCAGGTGGGGTAACATCAAATGGACCTGTTGTCATGCTATATCCATATGATCATAATTCTGGTTATGTATCACCTGGGGAGCAACTTGAGTTTGGTTCTCTTGGTCCTATGAGTGTTGTTGGCACGAATGATGCATCACAACCTGTTGAGGGAACTCGGTTGAGGAGAGCATTTGAGGATCAAAGATTTCATGGGAGCTCTGCACAACAGTCTTCACCAGACCAACCATCGTCCCCTCGCTTCCAAAGGTGAATCTTTCTCTCTCACATCTCCCTCTGTTGTCTGCAGCTTGAGGTGAATTATTGTCTATATTTATCTAGCTCAAGACTGCAAAAGCCTTTTTATTCCTGCTGGTGCTTAGTTCTTATTCCTCTGTAACTTTATTAACAGTGATTATATTCTTGGGTTATAACAGGAGGATTTGATTATTTTGCCAGATCAGTGGCCCAAAGGAACTACCAGTTGAGAGATGAAGACTTTCCTCCGTTGGTGTTCCAAAATCCGGGACAAGGTGGTGGGAGGATCTGTAATGAAAAACACTCCTACCACCAGACTCTGATGTTTGCACCACAAGCATAGGAGGACGTTTGGGGTTGCGATGGTTGGGTTGGTGAACGGATCTGTCGGCTTGGTTCTGTACACTAGGAATCGTTTTCCAAGCAACTCCCGCTCCAAGAGTCGAGGACTGGTGAACAAGGAAAAGATCATGAAATGGAGGTTCACGAATCAATCAGTCCCCCCCCCCCCTTCAGTAAATGTGACGGGGGGTGAAAGGAGCAGCAGGTTGAGGCATTTGGGAGTTCAAATTTTTTAGGCTCTGACACACTGTAACTTAGTCAAAGTAGCTTGTAGCTTTTCTTTTACCCTGATGACTGATGAGCATCAGTTTTCATTCTTACCCACTGTATTAGGGGGTTCTTGATAAAGCTCATGTTATAGCTGTTTTCCAGTAGTTCAGATTTGCTATGAACAGTGTAGCAAACTCACCCTCATATTTTAAAGGAGTAGACAGAAGTTCTTGATATTGTTCCTGTTCATCTTCTTGTCCTAAAAGTTGGGGTGTATTGTCTTCCCATGAGTTTTGCTGAACTTGTCATTAACTTATTAAAACTTATACAAACTTGTCCTATAACCTGGCTTTCTAAGGTTGAGAGAACACATTCCTGAGTAGTATTTGGTTTTACTCCTGTGAGGGCAGAGAGATGCAAACAAATCCTGATCAGTTCCCAACCTGTTTCTCCTTAATCGAAGAGAGACCAAAGACTACTCTTCCAAGGAACCCATGGTTATGGACCTGATAGTATGGAACATTTTCTTCTCCAAGTGAAATCCCCTAGTATAAAAAAATAGATTATTTTTAGGGCATTACTTATAAGGTTGCTCCCCCCCCCCCCCCCCCCCCCCCGGGAGAAAAATATTTAGCTCGTATTTCTTAAAAATCGCCCGTATTTTTTTCAAGATTTTCCTAAACTACCCCTCCTCTTTCACCCCACTCTTACTCTCTCACCTCTCATCACCACCACCACCACCACCGGCGGACCACCACCACCACCACCACCACCACCACCCGGCGGACCACCACCATGGAGGAAACGAATTTTTGTTTTGTTTCCTCCATGGAGGAAACGAAAAACACTTTCGTTCCATAGTTTTTTTTTTTTTTTTCCTCCGGTGTTTTGAAAAAACAATGGATTTTCGTTTCCTCCGTGGAGGAAACGAAAAAATACTTTGGTTCCATATCGAGGGAAACGAAACAAAATTTCGTTTCCTCGGTGGAAACGAAAAACACCGGTACACCGGTGGTGGTGGTGCACGAGTGTGGCTCCGGTAGTGGTTGTCCGCCGGTGGGGTGGTCTGCCGGTGGTTCAGTGGTGGTGGTGGTGGTCTGTCGGTGGTGGTGGTGGTGGTCCCGTGGTGGTGGTGCTGGTGGTCCAGTGGTGGTGGAGGTCCGAGAGGTGGAGTAGGTGAAGTTAGATGAGAGGTGAGAGAGTAAGAGTGGGGTGAAAGGAGAGGGGTAGTTTAGGAAAATCTTGAAAAAAATACGGGCGATTTTTAGTAAATACGGGCGGTAAATAGCGAAAGTGTATTTTTATCACAATTTCAACTATATTTTTTTTAGATATCAATGTGAAAAAAGGGTATTTTTTTTAATATTCAAAAAAATAAAATAAGAAGGATCCATTTCTTTAGAATGCTAGAGCTACCCAATAAGCAATTCTCCCTATTACTACTCAGTACTCACTAAATATATGAGTAAATCATTTACAGTATCTTCAGCAAATGAGATCGAAGTAAGTCAAAACTTTGCTAATGGTGAAAAGTAGTGTTTAAGGTAACTATTGGTGTTTGAAGTAGTATTTTAGAAAAGCTAAAAAAAAAGCTTTTGTGATAGGATATAGTTCAATTTTATTATCTATCTAAACCAACAACTAGTTTTACGGAACACCAATTGTTTCCAGAGTTAGTCTTGCGTGGACTTGGTCCACAATAATAATATTGTGGACCAAAACCACTTATTTAACATAGTGAATCTTTAGTTCCATATAGTAACCTTTTCAAATTTTAAGTTACACTATACAGTTACTATCTACCATAGTGACTGATTTTTTTTAATATAGTAACGCTTTCTCACATTAGTTTATCATGATGAACAGGGCCGTCTCAAACATTTTGAAGGCCCTGTACTAATAATTGAATTGGGGCCCTAAAAGAAGTAACACAAAAAATTTATTGTTCAAAAAACTATAATATGATAAGTTTCTTAGATTTTGATATAATAATTGTTCTTTTTTCAACTGTTTTCTTACTATATTATAGCTCTTGAATTTCCTTAACTTAATTAGCATATTGATATTGTTAAGAACATCAAAAATTAACTTAAAATTATATCAATAAAATAAAGTTTAACTACCTCTTGAAAAACATTATTTGTCTAACCTTATTTAAAATGAAATTATTAATTTTCTTAATCTTATATTACTACAAAGTATTAGTGTACTACCACACAACAAAGTAAATGAAAAACTATATTATAAAGCAACCAACTAGAAAATACTAGAAAAAAACACGAGTTGAAGACTACCTTGTGTTAAAGTGGATCAAATTTCACATAAGAGGTCACATGGGTATGTTGCCCTTGAAATTTGTCAAGTGAGTTAATGACATTCTTCTCTTTATTATTTATTAAAAGACAAAATATAATAGAAAGAAGATGAAAGGAACAATGGGAAAAGAAGCCTTCCAAATACTCGCACTTCATCATCTTCTTCCTCTCTCTCGCACACATGGAAATCATCTTTGTCTAACAACCGCCTCTTCATGAATCAATTTCTTAAATTTCAAAAATCTATGGTTCTCTGATTTATTGTTTGTGTCTTACAGATGAGTGAAGAATGTAAATTAATAGAGGAACTTGGAAATTATCAATTATGAGTACTTATAATTTCTAAGAGTCAGTTTTTGGAGAAATTATGCCATTAAGCCAAGATTTTAGGGAATGTATAATCAGCAAATATTAATAGAAGAAGGCAAGGAATTCATTAGTTTTATGTCCATTGAAGATATGAGCTTTCAAAATGGGGCCCCTCCAACTTGGAGGCCGGAACAGGTTGCACCGACAATTAGCCGGCCTTGATGATGAAATTTTTCACTTTATGACATAGTAACCTTTTTTTTTTTCATAGTCAAACTTCATAATTTATATCTATTCATCTTTTATATTTATTTTTTTATATAGTGATCTTTTTTTTTTCTTCATAAATCACATGAATTAGCATTAGGTCCACACTAATTTAGTGTGGACCAAGTCCATATAAGTTTGAGCAGCAGGTGATAGCCTAGTGGTGTTGGCATCATCTCCGATCCTAGAGATCCTGTGATCGAGTCTCACCCCTTGCAAGGAGGGATATCCTATTTCCCCCCTTCCTTGCAAGGGACTTCATCTTATCTTAAAAAAAAAAAAAGTCATATAAGTTTTTTACTTGTTTCCAAAGCAATTTTAACTACTCATCTTTAACAACTAACAACTAATAGCTACCAGCCCACCACGACAACTACTTTTGTCGAATAAGCACTACGTATTTCCAATATCAAATGAATAATAAACCAAATATTTTTGTCTCTCTCATCTAAAGTCTATTGACCAAAAAAAAAAAAAAACCCCAATTCAAGTTACTCTTTATCAAATTTTAAGTACACACTAGGCCAAAGTCTTAACCTAGTAAAAAAAGACGTCATATACCCAAAAATATCTTCCCTAAACCTAAAAAAACTCGCTCAATTACTGGAAACCGGAAGCTGAAAAACCCTTCTTAAACCCTTCCTTCCTCCCACCTCAAATTCTCCCCCATTTCCTCACCTTATCATAACTGGAAACCGGAAAAACCCAGAAATTCTCTCTCCTCCACCACTTCCATCTGATGCCAGTAAGACCACTTCCTCCGTTGCGCTCCCTTCTCTCTCCTCTTCCTATGTCTTTTAATTCAATTCGTCATCCTTCTTCTTCAATCCCTACATTTCGCCGCATTTTCCCCTTAAAACTCAAATATCTAGGGTTAGGGTTAGGGTTTCCTCCTCGCAATTTCTCAACCCGTCCATTTCGTTCCAGGTCCGATTCCGGGCCCAAATACCCGCGAGAGATGGTTGCTAAAGCAGCACCAACGTCGAAGAGTTTAATTGAGGATGAAGATGAGTTGAGTAATTGGGTTAGTGGGTTGAGAACTGGTTCGTTTAAGTCTGGTGTTTTTACTGATGATGAGGAGAATGTTGATAGAGGTGTAGGCAAGAAATGGGGGAGTGAGGGGCAAGTTAGTAAGCGGGGGCGGGATTCGAATAATGTGGGTGCTTCTACTAAGGATTCTACGAGGTTTGGGAGGAGATTTGGGGGTGAAGATGAGGGGAGAGAGAAGAGAATGAGAGGAAATGAGAGAGAATTTGGGGCGAGAGGCGGTCGGGGAGGCGGGGGAGTTAGAGGAGGTGGGAGGATTGGGAGGGAATTTGGGAAGGGAAATGAGAGAGAGTTTGGGGGTAGGAATAGTCGAGGCGGAGGCGGTGGGGGTGTTCGAGGAGGTGGGAGGATAGGTAGAGAAAGAGAATTTGTGGGGAGAGAGGGTGTGAAGGGAAAAGAAAGAGAATTTGGGGAGAGGAATGGGCGTGGCGGGGGTGGGGGTGGTAGTAGAGGAGGTGGGAGAATAAGTAGAGTTGAGATGGGTGGTGGGAAGCGAGCTGCATTTGTTTCGGAGGAGGAGGATGAGGATGAGGTTGATGAATTTGAGTCTAGGAAAGGGAAGGAGAAGTCGGTTTCTGGTTTTTTGGATTTGATTGATGAGGATGATAGTGATGAGGATGATGATGATGATGATGATGATGAGGAAGTTGTGATTAGGAGTAGAAGTTCTTTATTTGCAAATGAGGGTGAGAAACCGAGTTCTGTACCTAGCTCATCAGATAGTGTTGATACTTACCTTAGCGAAACGAGGTATGTTGTTCTTTTATATGTTTGGTTTCTTTTACTAGTTTATATGCTATCTAATTCATTTACTTTTGTTATTAGCCTTGTTTTCTTGTTTATGGAACTTTCTTATGAGTGTTAATCCAGTCATCGTCTATGTAAGTCGTGAGGGCAGGCACTGTGCCCGAGGCTCTTCCTCGGAAGGAGTTGCTATTAGTTTGTTTGCCTTGTGGATGGGAAATGTAGTTCATAATGGCCAGTTCAGTTATGTGGATTACACTTTTGAGCAGTTATGGGTCTGTAGTATGTGTTTGTTTTTCCCATTCAGCCAATGCCTTATTTCCACACTGTCTGCAGGTTTGATCAATGTGCTGTCTCAGACTTGTCGTTGAAAGCAATCAGGGATGCTGGCTATGAGAAGCTTACAATGGTGCAAGCGGCAACTCTCCCTGTTATTCTAAAAGGTCACTAAGAAAAGTATTCAGTAAAACCTATTTTTGCAGTGGTACTGATTGCTTTGCAATGTGAGAATTATTGGTATTTGGTATGATGGTATCTGAGTTAGGGAGACAAGAACTATGCTATATGCTGTCTATTTGTACAACTTACAAGTAGATGATATATAAATGTGTAGATATGTTTTCTGCTCTTGCTGGACAGTTGGGTACTTTTTTGGGTTAAAATGGCAGCTGCAATTTAAGTAAAAGTTGTCAATAGACGATTAGTGTGCTGAATGTACGTTGTATTCCCTTGATGGTTATATTTTTTATTGCCAATGGATGTGCAAACTAGTTTAAGCGGTAAAATCTGCTCTAGTCTTCATGGTCATTGGGCTGGTCAGCACTTGTATATTCCAGCTTTTGGGTGTGTTTAGTGGCAACTGGCAAGTGAGAGTTGTTTCATTACTGGGCAACCTTTTCAGCGTTTCTTTTTGGGGGCCGGGGTGGGGGCGGGAGGGGGTGAGTTGAACATAATTCTACTAAGAAATCTTTGGGGGGGGGACTCTTTGACATAGATTACCTGTATTCTATGACTTCACTGCTCTTGGGGAGTTGGGTTTATGTTTCTGTATATGCCAACTTAGGTTTCTGTTAACAACATAGATTTTCATCTCTGAATGATAGGACTTACAACTAATTAGTGGCACTAATAGGCGAATACACATGCACACATATTCTGACATTAAGTTGCTTCAAGTTCAATATCTCATGTTAGATCTTGATTTTATTTTGTTGAGCAACCAGCAGCTACATTTTTAGTTAGTCCCAGAGGCCTTTTTCTTTCTGCAATATGTCATCCATCAACAGCTCAATGCATATTTCAGTTAGAGGTCAATGTCTGATACAACAGCAGTAGAGTCATCTGTCCTCTTTATCATTCTCAAAGCTTGTGTAGGGTTTCCGTTGATTTTCAAATTTAACACCTGATGCTTGTTATGCTAAACCTCCATTTCGAATTTGTTTTCTTGCTGCTTAATTAGTACCTGATTGATTTCTTGGTATATTTCAGGTAAGGATGTTATGGCAAAAGCTAAAACAGGCACAGGAAAAACTGTAGCATTTTTGGTAAAACATATTTCATCTTTATCAAGAGTGTTGTTCAAATAATATGAAACAGCACATGTTTTTAAATTGATCTATTGACAAAATAAAGACCTAAAATATCCCGAATTCAAGAGAAGAGTCGAGATACATAATACATTTAATTTATTACCTCAAAATATATCTATTTATTTTATTTTGATACTAAGACTTGTTCTTAATTTCAGCTTCCGTCCATTGAAGTTGTGATAAATACACCTCCTGCTGGTCGGGATCAGAAACGACCACCAATTCTTGTTCTCGTAATATGTCCAACACGAGAGCTTGCTAGTCAAGCTGCTGCAGAAGCTAACAAGTTGCTCAAGTATCATTCTTCTATTGGTGTCCAAGTTGTGATAGGAGGTACTAGACTTGCAGTTGAGCAGAAGCGCATGCAGGCCAATCCTTGTCAGGTCAGATACATAAATCTTTCGAGTAGTTTATTCAAAGCCTCTAATGGACATATTTGAAATCTATAATTGAATCATCATGAGGCCCAGTATTTTTTATCGCTAAATTGCATCTTTGGGCTCTTTATTAACTTATCATGGACACAGATTCTCGTAGCTACACCTGGACGGCTTAGGGATCATGTTGAGAACACTGCAGGATTTGCCACTCGGCTTATGGGGGTGAAGGTTCTTGTACTTGATGAAGCTGACCACTTGCTAGACATGGGTTTCCGCAAGGACATTGAGAGAATTGTCGCTGCCGTTCCCAAACAGCGGCAAACACTTCTGTTCTCCGCCACCGTACCAGATGAGGTTTGTTCTTTTCTCAGCAAGTGGCTGCATGTCCTCTGTGCAATGATGTGAAAGAAATTCTGAAATAGATCTTTAATCTGCAATTTCCTTTGACCCAAGAATGAGAAAAGTCTGAACATTTTCTTTTTTGAAGGTCCGTCAAATCAGCCATATTGCTTTAAAAAGAGATCATGAATTCATCAGTACCGTTCAAGAAGGTAGCGAGGAGACACATGCACAGGTGTGTTTACGGTGCTATAATTTGCTGTCAAAAGTTTCCATGTATATTCTTGTAATATTGTGCAGTATATGTTTGGCCGAATTACTGAGTGGGTACTGAAAATCGAAATCCCCATTTGACCGGAAGTTGGTTTACAGTTTTTTCCCCTTCACCTTGGCTCTCCTGTATCAACCCGACGCCTTTCTCTCTCCTCTTTACCATCATCATTATCATTCATCACCAACGAGCTCTGTCTTCTTCCAACTCTTCCTTTTACTTCATTTGCCCCCTCTGACCATCACTATTCACAACTAGCAGTCCCCCTCTCATTTGTATTGCTCTCTTTGCGCTCTCTAATATTCATATAAATTCTTCTCTCCTTCCCTCGTTTTTCCCTCTATCTCAGGCATGAAAATCAAAAAAGAAAAATGAAGGCAAAATCTAAATCTTTTCCATAAGAATGTTATGCTAATCACTTAGTTCAATTAAGTTTGCATCATACTGAAATACGACGAGGAAAAATGTCATGGTCAATAGGATGTATGATATTATGTAGTAGTTGGAGTAATTGGAGGAGTTGAAGGATAGGAACCAAAATATGCAGGAAAGAAACTGCTTCTTAATTACTACTCTTCTTTCCTACATGTTATCTTCAACTCCTTTAATTACCCCAAAAAGAGGTGTTTAAAGAGGAGTAAAAGAGCTTAAAGATGAAGAATTGGACTTAGAAAGGAATATTGGAGAGGGGAGAGTATGAGAGGGCACCAGATGTGAGCCATTATTGTGAGGTGGTGCTTAAAAGAGTCTATGGAGTGTTGAGTTGGGTAAGGAAAGTAAATGAAGCAAAAGATTACCAAAAAGCACTTATGGCAAGAAAAAGTATGTATTAGTTCTAGAGCTATATTTTTGTCTTATGCCCACGTGGCCATGGCCAGACCACCGGGGGGGGTGGTTAATACGTATTTGTTAATTTTGCTGTTTTTGTTTTCTGACCCAAACTTATGTATGAACTTTTCAGGTCAGCCAGATGCATTTAGTTGCTCCGTTGGAGAACCAATTTTCTCTATTATACACTATGCTTAAGGAGCATATCTCAGATGATGTGAACTATAAGGTGCGAATATTGATCAATTTACTGAGGGAAAAATCTATCTGGTATCTTTTTTCCTTTTGTGGTCGACTTTGCTTCTGCCATGATTTCCATTGTTGCCTTACCTCATCGGACAATCCTTGAACTCCAAATTGATTTAGAGATATGCCATTTCTTTGATGATCTTGATCTGAAGTCGCAACGTGATGCTATGCAGGTTCTTGTATTCTGTACCACAGCTATGGTCACGAAACTCGTTGCAGATCTTCTTGGCGAGCTTAACTTGAACGTTCGTGAGATCCACTCCAGGAAACCACAGAGCTACAGGACCAGAGTGTCAGATGAGTTCCGCAAGTCAAAGGGTCTCATCCTTGTAACTTCAGATGTCTCAGCACGTGGAGTTGATTATCCAGATGTTACCCTTGTTATACAGGTACATTACTGCCTAGGTTGTTTGACTTCGCACATGCCCTTTACATTAAGGCGTATTGCAGAAATGAGTTGTGAAAGGGGAGGGTATGGAAAGAGAAGTGATGCCTCCATTTCAGTGATGGGCAGATTTGTCCATCTCGGGGTTTGTTCTACAAAAATTACCCTTTAGTTTAGCCTGGAAAATATACCAAAATATCCCTTTGTATGTCTAACCATTTGATTGTGAACCTAAACTTTTTGCCTATCTTTGTTTCGTTAAATCTCATATCGCAAACCATTTGTTTCATCTACAGCTCGGAGTTCCATCTGATAGAGAACAGTACATACATCGGCTTGGCAGAACAGGACGGAAAGGTAAACAAGGGCAAGGGATACTCGTATTGGCACCATGGGAGGAATTTTTCTTGAGCTCTATCAAGGATCTTCCCATCACCAAAGCGACGCCTCCAATGGTTGATCCTGATATGAGGAAGAAAGTAAGATGTCAAATGTTTGCTTTCCATTGTCAGTTCTATTTGAAAGTTTCTTTTGAGATTTCTTTCTAATCTAACTTTTTCTTTTTCTTTTTCTGTGTTCCTTTTACGTCTTGTGATGATAGGTTGAGCGGGCTTTAGCGCAGGTTGAGATGAAGAACAAGGAAGCAGCATACCAGGCATGGCTTGGGTACTATAATTCCACTAAGAACGTGGGGCGGGACAAAATGAGACTTGTAGAGCTAGCAAATGAGTTTAGTCGAAGCATGGGGCTTGACACCCCTCCCGCCATTTCCAAGGTGGTTCTTGGCAAGATGGGCTTGAAAAATGTCCCTGGTTTGCGTATCAAATAGATGTAATTATATTGTTTTGATTTTCGAGCTATGTAATGTAGGCTGACACTTGAGGGCAATTATATTTTTTGGCAACATCTAATCTTGTCGCACTTTAGTTGTCTTTGGCATGTATCATTTCAGGTTTTTGGTAGTAGGTTAGAGGTTATTAGTTTAAATTGCTATTGTTAGAGGGTGTGTATTCTTAGTTCATGGTGTATATTCACCTAGCGATTTATATATACGTTGCGTGAGTGGATGTCAGCTACTTAAGGGTCGAATTTCTCCATGGACCCATCTCATCTACTTGTGATTTGCGACACATCTTATAGCTGATCATTAGAGGGATTTATGGCTTAATTTAACGATGCTTGAGAAATTGACGTGACAAGTCAAATTACAAGATGATGTTGTTTACCATCAAAGTTGCTCTTATATAAGTTAAAGCTAAGGATCAATAAGTTGATTCATAACAACCAATATAAAGCAATTATAAAGAGTTTGAGATCTCTTACAAACAATAAATGTAAAAACTTGTGATAAAAACCTCATTGATAAGTTGATATGTCAAAATCTCCATAGTGCACTTGAGAGTTGAGGGTACTTAGAATTAGGTGCTTTCTCTCACATATTTTATACATTTTATATTTGTATATTTTACATTTTAATCATTTGAAAACCGTATGTGACAAATGTGCAAAAAATATGCTCGCAAGCCCCTAAAAATGCGTACTGATATATTAGCTCAGGGATAGGAGCTCCGTACATCCGATACGAGGTCGTGGCTTCAAGCCTTCAATGTTCAAACCATGTATCCTTTTTCTTTTGAATATTGCCTTGCCCCAGACCTAATTCCTAACCTCCCGGTATTGGTAGCCGTTAGGCCATGAAATGTCGTCATCATCTTCATCAACATCAAAATTTTGTTTTAAAGGAGAACATCAACATCATTTCGTTAATGGAGTAATCGATTTTATCACTGTCTCACTGTCTCACTGTCTCACTGCTGCTCTTTCTCATTCCTACATTTTCCTCATTGATTCAATGAAGTGCCTGTTCACTTTCATCGCGCAATTTTTGCGATTAGGTATGCAACTCAACATCGCTGTATGATCGCCATTTCTTTTCTTTTTGCCTCTTTTTTTGAGTTTTTTGCCACCGTAATTTCTGTTTGCTCATAAATGATAATGTAGCATGAATTCGAAATTACGCCTCATTATTGTTGATTATATTGATCATGATTCATGAATAGGTTATGTGACTGATCTTCTGGATTTTTTTTTTTGAATTTAGATCCTAAATGATGGATTGACCTTAAAATTTTATTAGAATTGCAATGATTTATACTTAATTATTTAGGTTATAAAATATTTGCTCTGATAAATCAAATATGAAATTACACAAAATTGCCGACAGCAACAAATCGATACAAGTTACACAAAATTTATCATATATTATGATCATGTTGATATAACACAAGAAAATCAATCTGGTGACTTTTATATGGATCATTCCTTGTTCGATTTTGATGCCAAAATTTGGAGTGAAATGATGGAATTCACTTCATAAGCTCAAAGATCATTCTGAGGAGTCTTTGTTTGTTGCCTGCCGTTTTTTGTGATTGGATCATGTACACAATCTATTTTGCCTTATTAGTAGTAAAATTACCGATGTTAGGACCTGTCGATAGCAATTTCTCTTGGCTAACAGGCTGACTTGGTCACCTGGTGGCTGAGCCTTATGGCAGTTTACATATTTAGTCCTTTCTGAACACTCTGGTATTAGCTTGATGAACTGATCCTCTTCCACTTTGATAAGTATTCTAAGAATAGCATGACTTCTGTTGTGTCATACAAGGAGTAGGATGCCCATGTTTCTCTTGGAATGGAAGTGACGATGATGGAGTAACCCTGTCTCTTCCGATGTATGAGCTACAATTTTGAAACAAATAATCAAGATTGTGATTAAATATATAAACAACATGAAAATAATAGGAACATCTTTAATCTGCTCGTTGTCCTCAGTCCTTTAAAGGCAATGGTCCACTAATATGCTATAGTCTATACATCTCTTCTCTTAGGCTTTATATGTTGGATGGAAACTATTTTCAATGGACAATTATTTTTCTTGAAAAACATAGCTGAGGGGAAAATACAATTATAGTTTAGCTTTTCTTTGTTTGTTACATACAAGAGAAGTTAGTATATGTTTTCGCTTGTCTTACTTTCCTCACTTTCACTTTCTCATTTTTTTTGTTTATTTTAGTCCCTTGTGTTTATTGTTTCGTTGGCCACGGAAACTATTTTTTATGACAGTTTCTGTTAGCTGACCCGAAATCATTTTGGGACTAAGGCTTTGTTGTTGTTGTTATTGTACGAACCAAACAAAAGAAACCCTAAAACCAACTTTCCCTAAATTATATTTTCCTCCCAACCAAACACCCTTAAAACAAAATTATGATAGCCTATGTGTCGCAGCAAATATAAAATTATTGTTGAGAATAATAGATCAATACCTCAAAGGCATCTTCATCACTTGTGTCATCTCCAATATATATTGGGAGAACATCATTGGAGCTAGCCAACCCGAGGCTATCAAGTAAATATTCTAGAGCATGGCCCTTATCCCAGTCAATAGGTGGGCGTATTTCCAAGACCTGGTAGAAAGAGACAGCTTTATAAAATGAAAATTAAGTAATGTTTGCTATCCTTTTGACCAATATCTGAAATTGTGCTGTCCCTACTGTACCTTTTTACCTCTTGTTAGCTGGAAGTGTGGATGTTCTTCCAGTACAGACTTAACCTTCTCTTCTAATGTGCCCAAGTCCTGCATTTTAAGCGTACATGTTAGAAGTTTTTTTTTTTTTTCTCCCACACTGTGAAGCTTAAATTGCAGCTAATTTAACTTCGTAATTATTGGGAACCAATCTGGAGTCTGGACTGTGGATTTAACAATCCTGCATCCAAAAAGTATAAAATATATTCGATTGACTTAAAATCGTATTCTTCGTAAAATCAGAGTAGCATATTAGGATCACACAAGATCCTGTGGGGCCTTTAATAGGACTGTACACCACCGTAAGGCTCCTCTCTCCTCTTTTTGAAAGGGAGTTTGTCTTCGTTGGTGCAATGTATAATTTCTCGGTGTGTTTACGTGTTAATTGCCAAATTATATAACTACAACAAAACTAACCTTATTCCAAAAGGATTTGGGAAAAAAAATGGAGGAGAAAAAAAGTTTTTTTTTAGAATTTTTAAAGAAGTTTTTTTTTTTTTAAGGTTAACCACAAGTTTTAAAAGAGGTTTTACAAAGGTTTTAATACCAACACAATTGAGAAAAAAAAAAAAAAAATCACACCCCTCCCCCCAAAAAACCCCCCCCCCCCCTTCCAACCAACCCCCCCCCCCAAACGATGCCAAATTATATAACTACAATATAAAATTTTAGATTCCTTGTCTTAGTTTCGTTTTTTTTTTTTTGAGAAATCTTGGCATAATAATTTTCTAGAGGGGATCAAGGTCAGGATCGTGCCTCAAATAATAACACTAGAAGTTCTCCCAAGTTGATCAACTCTGCTACCTTCACTATTGCCTTATACCAATATATTTGTTTCTTCATGGGTGAAGGTGAGGGGGTTTATGGTGATTCAGAAGGGGTTTATGGTGATTCAGAATGGGGTGACTATGTGGAACTTTTCCAAAAATGGTTTTTAATATTTTTGTTGCTGCTAAATTGAACAGTAACCAAAATCATAATAGCAGCTTGAATTACCTGATCTGATACATTTCTGAAGTGGACAGACATACAGAACTTGTTGTCTTCAATGTTCACGCCTTCAATTGTTGCAGTTTTTTCTTTTAATGACTTTTGTATCTACAAGGAAAAATGTGTGATGTTTAATTACATTGAATGAGAAAGTTTCGAATTCTATCATTATACAGGCAGTTAATGAATCTTTTACCGAGTACCATCAACATTACTCATAATCTTCTGCTCTAGACAAGTAATTATCCACATGTGAAACCATCAACTAGATAACACTTCAATAGCTGTCAACTTACTCAACTATTACTTCTATTTCTTTGAATCTTGAGATTTCTCTGAATTAAAGCATATTTAACATATTAGATGAGATGGATGCTGAATGTATACCTGATTCATTTCAGGCAAGTACTTTGTTGCTGGTTGATATATGACAAGCTTGTTTCCCTACAAGAGAAAAACCATTAATGGAAAGGTACATGGAGTTTTGCTACACGTGCCTTGTTTTGCAATCAGTAAAATCTATGTGCTGAAAAAACTATGCTATATTGCAGATATATATTACTCGTTTCTGTCACCATTCTGTTTTCTTTGATTATTGAGCGAAAGGAAGTTATTGATTAAGGCTGAATTCATGTATAGGCTTACAGATTCATAGCTAGAATAGAGGGGAAAAGCCAATATAGAGAACCTTTCGGTCTACTGCTTTTGCATGATACTTCCAATCTCTAATCCTTAATGGCTGCAAGGGTGCCATTATATCCATCCCGTGACTCCCAGCATAGTATATATTATCCAATCCGACAAATTCGTATACCTAGAAAAAGGTCACAACAATTAGAGCTTATCTATGTTATTTTCTGGTATGATTATATATAAGTTACACTACCTTTTCTCTGCTCCTTCCACTGATTATTGAAGTTGGGAAACAACAGCCAACTTCATGCACCACAGCACGCATCTGCAATTGCTCATTTTCTACTGTGATTAGATCAGCATGATAATGCTTTGACTGTTTAGGGGTAAATCTGCATAGAAGTGGAGCTCTCTAGACCGTGAATCAGTAGCATACATACTGGTTATTGCTTTTGTTATTGTTGCATGATAGTGCATTGACTTTGAATACTTCTGAATGGTTAATGTTGCTCTGTTTATTAATTGTTGCTAATTGAAGTTTTAGCTTACATTTATACTGCATTTGTTTTTCATGTAATTTTATCTTTTATTTTCTTGTTTACCTTGTCAGTCATAAAGGCAACATCAGGGTCATTAACAATTGGTGAAAGGGTTCCATCGTAATCCAAAAACACAACTATCTTTTTGCTCTCAGCTCCATGCATCATCTTCTGGAATTTGTCCAAAGCAGAAGGGTGCTTTTCCTAATTACCATAGAAAAGGAATACATATAAGGGAATTTAAATATAGTAGTTATGGTATATTCTATGAAATTTTGGTCCAGCAGACCACCAGAGAACCGTAATTTGCTTCCTCTGTACATGGCATTTCATGTATACATGTGCAATCTAACATATTCAAAAAAGTATGTGCAACTTACTAGCCATGAGTCATACGAGTGCCAATTTGTGTTCTTGTCTTCATCAAACGTTGAGCTTGAGACCGACTTCATATTGCTAAGTTTGGCAATCAACCTAGGAAGTCCCATTGCTTAAACTGATACTTTAAATTATAAATTTTACCTGCAACAAAATGTTGTTGCAATTAGTATCTTTACACCATGCTGAAAGAATATACTTGTCAGAGCAACAAGACTAAAAGAATAACATGCTAATTAATGGTTTGCATCTTCCTTCGCTGCATGATTTTTTTTTTATATCTGCTTAACAAAAAGAAAAATCTGGCTCTGACTACAAGGGTGCAATGCAGCTACTATTATGAAAGAAAGGGGTGAGCTTATGATGCAGCAAGTTTACATTCAGCGATTTCTTCAAGTATAGATGCAAGCTACCCTGGGTAAGGCTGAAATCTTGTGATCTTCACCTGCAACTTTTTTCTGTAAATTGCCCTTTCCTGGATTTCCTATTTTGCTAGGATATGAGTGTCTGAAATCTGATACCTTAATTTGACTAAATAGTGATTCATAAAGCTTCTATTTGGCATCTTAACAAGCTAAGGTTTCTGAAGTAGTTATATAGAGAATTGAGCATCATCGGCATAGACAAAAAAGGGGTCACAACCCTTTTTTTGTGTGGGGACAGTAGTACTTTCGGTTTCAGATGCCCACTTGACCCCTCCCCCTACCCCCTCCTTTTGCTTTCCTCTTTCACAAAAAAGCAAAGATGGAAGAAACAGTAGATCCAAAACCTTTGGAGGTTATAATGTGGTACTGCTACTCATGATTTCAGGTAAACCTATATTGAACCAAACAATCCTCGAAGTAATCTAATGGTTTTGGAATTTGGACCTTAAGTGTTCAACATTATGTATGCTACCTCCCAGAACTTTAAGGGCCACATGAGAAACCTCTGTTTTTTCTTTCAGCCAGGCAATATGTTGGATTCTTTCAGGAGTGAGGTTTGAAAACGATCCAAACAGGTCACTAAGGCAGTGACGACCACTTATTATTAGCATAGCAAGAAATAGTACAAAAATGATAGTGACACTGCTATCTAGTTATCTGTATCGTAGGACTTGCCATTCGTTTGCAGTGGACAGTGCAATGCCACACATAATATCTTGCATGACAAACCCTAATAATTCACTACTTTTGAATTTCAATCTGACAAATGATGATGTAGGCATCTTCGATGGAGTATGTAATAGGTCGCTATACTTGACATGTGGTTTAAGAAGCCTTTGGTAATAAGAGATGGTGCTAAACATGAGTATAAAAAATCTACCGGAGTTGTTCATACTCGGAGCTATCGAACTTTGTCTCTTATTAGAATTTTCATCAACTTCTGTCAAATCATTTATAACAAAAAGCAACCCAGTACAAGATGCTGCCATGTCCAAGAATCCCAATTTTGAGGCGATATACGGAGTCTAGTATTACCTATATAATTTCTACAATGTAAACTGTATGACCGAATTCAAAATGTTCGCAAAGTTGATCCCTATTTCCTGAAATCTTTATGTTAGTTAGATGCAATACTGTAATTATATTGCTATAGCAATCTGCATATCTTTGGTGTTAACAGGCTTCAGCCTTGGATGTTTTGGCGGCTTCAACTTATTAGATGTCAGATATTAGCCTTGGATGGTGGGCTTTTTCATCCTTCGTACTCCTTAAGTGTATCAAGTTTTACACTCCTTATATTATAGGTTGAAGCTACAAGTGTTTAATTTCGGCTGATTAGTTTTTAAGATCTTTATATCCCCTGGGTCTTCTAAGCTTCTGCACCAATCTGCTCCTTTTAAATACAATGGACTGGACTCTTACTCAAGTCTTGACCACCAGCAAACCCCCCCCCAACCACCCACCCCCAAAAAATAGAAGGAAGAAAAAGGCCGCGTACTACGCAGCTACATCCAAAGCTAGTTGTATGCTTCATTGCCAGTAATGTATGACACAGGCATACAGCTAAACTTGAGTGATTTGTGTTTTTTTTCTTTGACTCTGTAGAATATACATAAACAAAATCTTGCTTCAGTTTGTTTAGAATTTTGAAGCTCATGAATATGATTCTTAAGATACCCTTGTTACATTAGAATATAAAGTTTTTGTTTTTCAAAATTCATACCGAAATTTTTTGCAAGCATGACACAACTTAGGATAGAGATTGGAGTTCAATTATGTGAAGACATTTAGACATAGCAAGGACCACCACAAGAATTTGATCTCATATAGGACAAATGTATCTTTCAGTTCAAGGGATGAATCCCAACTGTCATCTGGTCGTGGTCGTTATTTATCGCCGTGCTTTCACCGACCTTATGGCCTACATACTTTCTTACTTTAATTCTTCTTCTTAAACAATTGTGTTGGGTCCATGATCTGATGCTACTTGACAGTATTGTCACTACCCCATTGGGGTTTCCGTGATAGGAACTTTAACCCCCCCTCTCATTTTCCCCAACTTGAAGGGAAAGTTTTTTTTATTAATTTTTTTTTGGATAGATCACATCACATTGAGGGCTTCGGTTTCGTGTACCTATTAAATGATAGAATTGCAGCTTGGTAATAGGTAAATAATGGAATATATTGATAAAAGAACATTGTAAATGTTGACACATAGCGCACAATATATGCGAGTGTTCCACATTGATAAAGGAAAGGGGCTACTCCCCTAATTGTTATATGATTTTAAGGTGAAACCTCTATAGTCTTGTAAAGTGGACTATCTCACATGCTCCGTCTGTTTGGAAATGGAGTTCCCATTCTTTTGTAAATTATATACCTTCCTCCAAAAATTGATTGTTTGGATTAATAATACAATTTTTTATTTTATAGAGATAATACGTCTTAAGTGATGGTGGGAGAGGGAAATAAAGTTTTTCGTCACCTGGACACTCAATATGAATATTAAATATTCAAAGGACTTTTTATGTTGGAGCAAATTTTAAGATGTGAGATCTTTCTAATTCCTAGTCATGTCTTTCATAGCATTACCAAACTTGCAAGATAATGATTAGAAGAGCCTTGTTAGGTGGCAATGGGATTAGGATTGTAGACTGAAATACTGGTGTTTGTATAATTGTGGAATATTGCTCTTAGGGTTTTGATTTTGTTTTGATGGTAAGGAAAAAAGGAAGAATTAGGAGACCCTCCGTACGAGGGGAACTTATGATATCTTACAATGAAAAGAGTTGTAATTTTCTACATGGTCTACTTTTGGATATTTCTTGTGACTAATTAATTCTACAAAAAAACTTAAAGAGTATGTTTGAAGGCGGGATAAGGCTTCTAGTCCACTAAGGTGTTATTATAACTTTTTATAGGTATTTAATTTTTAACCTGCTTTTGTAATTATATTGTTATTCAGTTAACGAATTGGCAGTTTTACCATCATAACCATCTTTGACAAAGATTTGCCAAAAAAGGGCAAGGTTTAAAGGCTTTAGGCGGTAGGCTCAAATCCCTGGGATAGGTGGATATTCCTCATGCTTAACACATTACATTTCTAAGTGGAATTCTTCCTTCTATTTTCCATTCATAGATAGAATAGGGATTCTTCGTCCAAGCGCGCATTCTGTTGCGAGTAAATTATGGGTCTGACGGATCTTTTTATTATTATTTGAAAAGTAGTTTTGTGTAGGAAGCCTTTATGCCAAGTGCCTAGCATCATTGGTGATTAAGGGGTTTTATCTTACCCTATAGCACCTAGCCACCTAGCTTCAACTTCAGTATAGCAACGGCCCAAGTTGCTTTGTTCCCCTGGCGAAGCCAAGAGAGAAGCTGTGTGCGATGTATGCTAGCTATATAGAATAGCCTGATTTCTTTTTTGGTGCTTGACATGAACCTTGTGACTGGCTTAGTATCCCCAGATTCAATAGGATCATAATCAGCCCATGTACAAGGGTAGGAAGGCAAAACGCGCAACTCTTTATGCTAGAGTAGCGTAGTCTATCAGAATCTGTGACGACAAGATTATGATTGATCTGGGATTGTAATTTTGAGTATTCTCATTAGAGCTACTGAATCAGCTAAAATACTAACGTTAGCCAGAATCTTTTTATGGGAGCAACACTTCATAGGACATTGTTCTGTTTATGTTATTCCCTTTTTAGAAAGTGTAAAATGTTGGAAGTTTTTCCTTCAATAATGCTAAAATGAGTTTTAATTCCTGAAATGTGCCGAAGTTGAAATTAATTCCATGGGTACCGTCCACGTAGGACGGCACGCGAGAAAATTTATTTTCGACAAAGCAAACCGCTACTCAGAGTAGCGGTTAACCTTAAGTTATTTGGAAAGGGTATACGAGGTACTCTGAGTAGCGGTTTACTAGGCAAAACCGCTACTCAAAGTAGCGGTTTATTATGGAATGCGTGCTTTCCCCTTCTTTCTTGCGTCTGTTAAGTTCCGTAATAAACCGCTACTCTGAGTAGCGGTTTATATGCATGCCTTATAACTTGTCTTAGGGACATAATATAACCGCTATTTGAAGTAGCGGTCAACTTTACATTATTGGTATTAACCGCTACTTGGAGTAGCGGTTTTGTAAAAAAAACAAAATTCTCGCGTGCCGTCCTACGTGGACGGTACCCAGGGAATTAATTTGAACTTCGGCACATTTTAGGAATTAATATCCATTTTAGCATTATTGAAGGAAAAAATTCTAAAATGTTGTATAACTGCGAGTCTGCGACATGATTCTCTATTGAACTAAAGGATTCTAGGTAAGCAATTTCTTTATTTTGTAAAAGGTAGAACTTCTAAAGAAATACAACTTCATGTGCTTTTTATCAATCAACAACTGCAAAGGTTTCATCTTCCCACCAATTTTCTTAATTTGTTTTATGTCCACCAAATAAACACTTAGATTCTGTCAACTATGTGACCAGGCCCGGCCCTACCCTGGGGGTTGTTTTGAGGGGCAACCACCCAGGGCCCATAAACATAAGGGGTTCTATTTTTCAAGAAGCTTTAAATAAATAGAATTAACAAGGTTTTTTTTGTGAAAAACTACCTATTAGTTGCAATTTTTTGGAAACAACTACCTAATAAGTCTAATTTTTAAAACAACAACCTTTTATCATGTTTTTTTTTTGTTAGCACTATCAATATACAGTAAACGTCGAAAATTCGAATGTGCGCACGGAAGTACCTTCCTCTAGGTGCGCACGGTCTCCAATGAACATCTGCAGTTTTCCAATAAACATTTGTGGGACCCACCTCAATTTCTCTTTCCTCAAATTTTTCACCTCATGTGCGTTGTAATCCAATAAACATCAAGATTATTCCAATGGACATTGTAGTCTAATGAACACACACTAATTTTCATTGAACATTTGCAATTTGGAATAAACATTTGTGGGACCCACCTCAATTTTTCTTTCCTCAACTTTTTCACCCCATGTGTGTTGTAAACCAATAAACATCCAGTTTATTCCAATGGACATTGTAGTATAATGAATACACGCTATTTTTTATTGAACATTTGGAATTTTGGAATGAACATTTATTAAAAATTTAGTGTGATAAACACATTCTTTCTGTTGAATGAACAATTGCAATTTTGGATTGAACATTTTCGCATAATTTCAAAATACAGTATGTTTTCGAATTTTAAAAATTCAAAATTGTCGCTGATTTTCAAAATTCAAATTTCAAAATATTTTTCAAATTTACTATTGTTCATTTCTCACTTCATTAACATATTGTTGATTCAAATGTTAGTTTGTTCATCCAAGTCTTCAAAATGTTCTTTCAAATTACTTATATGTTCATTGTGATAAATATTTATGTTGTCATTACTTATATGTTCATTGGAGATGAACAAATGTTCACTTCATTAACATGTTGATTCAAATGTTAGTTTGTTCATCCAAGTCTTCAAAATTTTCTTTCAAATTACTTATATGTTCATTGTGATAAAAATATATGTTGTCATTACTTATATGTTCATTGGAGATGAACAGATGTTCTTTCCATGCGTTTTTGATTTAATGAACCCGCGTTTTATGTGTTTGTTGTTGCGTTTTGGATGGTGCGCACCATCCTCTACCTACACTCGTGCGCACCATCGACGGACTGCAGTAAACGTTAGTAATTCCGTCTAGTGGACCCCACTTGACAATTCCCTTAACTACTTTCCCAATTCATTCGACACCCCTCTTCCCCGGTTCCTTCAAACACCATTCTCTCTCATCTCATCTCTTCACATCACGCCATTCTCTCTCATCTCTTCCACCATTCAAATCAGTTGAAGAAGACCAACAAGATCCACAATGCTCATCTCGCATCTGAAGATCAGGTAAACGGTTCCTATTCTCCACAAATTTACGACATTACTGTTAATAGTTGTGAATTCCCCAATACGCAAGAAATTAGTTTTTCAAATTGGGGTTGTGAAATTTATCAAATTCACCAAATTGCGGTTTTATTTAAAGATTTTTTGACAAACCTTCATGATTTTAACATTGTTCAATTTATTTTTGGAAGGATGTCAACCAACACTTACCAATCAACTCATGGTGTGAGAGAAGAATGAAAGATGATGGGGGCAATCTGCAGTTCACCAAGTAAAAGGAAGGAGAGAGAATTTTTTTTGTTGACACTGAATACTGGAGTATGAGGTTGGTGGTTCTAATTCAATGAGGGGGGGGAAGACAAACCCACGACTTGTAAAATGGAGGGAATTGTCAAGTGTGGCCCACCAGACGGAATTACTAACGTTTACTGTGTATTGGTAGTGCTAACAAAAAAAACATGATAAAAGATAGTTGTTTTAAAAATTAGACTTATTAGGTAGTTGTTTTCAAAAAGTTGCAATTAATAGGTAGTTTTTGACAAAAAAATCCAATTAACAACAACTACATTAAACAAAAATCAAGTTTGGCTTGCTGGTTTGCACCTATACTTACTAGTGCACAAGGCACTGAAGGCACGGGTTCAAATCCCTTTAGGATAAAAAGTTTTTTTTTTCTTTTTACATTTTTCTTTTTACATTATCTATCTCACAATACTTTTTACACTTTATTTTTATTTGTCCTACATTAGCCTTTGCAATTTCATTTTTTGATACAATCCGTTGCTATTTCAATCTTTTTTTTCCTCAACAAACATAACACACCACTCTCTCTCATCCAAATAAAATAACCACCTTGCTACCTCGTATCAGATCTACCTTTTTTAACAAAATAACAATTGATATTTATCCTCTAAAGTTATACGGTTTTTTCACCTGATACCCCCGAGTTTTCAAAAAATTCACGTGGTACCCTCCATGTTTTCAAAATTCACCTGGTACCCCTAAGTTTAAAACTAATTCACGTGGTACCCTCAAATACCCTTAATGACTAACGGCGTTAACCTCCGTTAGTCATTAACCCTAATTTCCTGTTTTAAACCCTAATTAACCCCCTAATGCTAACCCTAACCCCAAACCCTAACCCTAACCCTAACCCTAACCCTAACCCACCACCCCACCACCCACTCCCCCACCCTCCCACCAACCCCGCAGCCCCCCCCCCCCCACCCCCCGCAGCCCCCTCCCCTCACCCCCGTGCCCCCCCCCCCACCCGGTTCGGGCCGGTCTCCACCCTCGCGCCGCCCTCCCCCCCACCCGGTTCGGTTCGGTATTCCCCCACCCTTTCCTCACCATCGCGCCCCCCCCGCGCCCCCAAGCACCACCCCCTTCCATTTTCGCACCCCACCCCCCACCCCCACCCGCCGCCCGCGTCACCCGCAACCCCCGTATTTTCTTCTTCCCTCTGTTTTTTCGCAATCTCAGTACTTTGTGTTTCACGCAATTTGGAGGAGGGTGGTGCTACGGGGGTGGGGAGGGTGCGAAAATGAAAGCGGGGTGGTGCTTGTGGGGTGCGGGGTGGGGGTGGTGATGTGGGGGCGCGGGGTTACGGGAGAAGGGTTAGGGGGGTTGTTCCGAAATTAATGGGGGCGATGGTGGGGGGGGGTTGGGAACGGGGTTTGAGCTGCGGCGGCACGGGGGTGGGGAGGGGGGCTGCGGGGGTGGGGGAGGGGGTGGGGCTGGGTGGAGGGGGCTGCGGGGGGTGGTGGGAGGGTGGGGGAGGGGTGATTAGGGTTAGGTTTAGGGTTTAGGGTTAGGATTAGGGTAAGGGTTAGGATTAGGGTTAGAATTATAGGTTAATTAGGGTTCAAGGCAGAAAATTAGGGTTAATGACTAACGGCGGTTAACGCCGTTAGTCATTAAGGGTATTTGAGGGTACCACGTGAATTAGTTTTAAACTTAGGGGTACCTGGTGAATTTTGAAAACATGGAGGGTACCACGTGAATTTTTTGAAAACTCGGGGGTATCAGGTGAAAAAACCGAAAGTTATATATCTTGATAGGTGTAAGTGTCAAAAATAATAGGAAAAATTGATTCTAATAATCCAACCTTTGAGTCGTTCGCTCAAAGTAATCCCACCTTTTAATTATTTTTTAATAATCCTACCTTTCAGCATAATCTGCTCATATTGAACTGTGACCTGTTGAAACAGGTTGTGACCAGTATAATGAGTTAATTGTACACCTGTCATATTCTAATTGGTTCTAATTTAATTAATTAATTAATTTTAGCTTTAATTAACCTAACTAAAACTAATCTAACCACTAAACTAACTAACAACCACACCACCACCAGTCCACCACGCCAACAACACCACCACCACCACTGTCAACAACACCACCAGTCCACCACCACTTCCACTCCTCTTTGACTCCAACACCAAGAAACCACCTTCTCCAACCTCTTTTTCTCACTCCTCCCCACCACAAAACAACACCCAAACCCACCCTAGCTCCACCCCCACCAACAAAATCCACCCAAAACCCCCAACTACCACCCAGTTCGTCCATCACTACACACAGCACCACCACAACCCAACAATTTTCACTTGTATAAGACGAGAAATAAGCAGGGTTTTTCTCATGTTCTTTATGTGGGTCCCTCTCAATTAAGATGGTAAACAACATTAATCCATTGCTAGAGCAGAAGATAACAGCAGGGCATTTTGGGTTAATGATTGTATTAGTTACTAAACGATTAGGATCAACAGAGAGTGAGCTTATGTTAGGGGGAGCAACGTGGTTAAAATAAATTACCTCTTTGTCTGACTAAGTGTGAAACTCGATGACTCCGGTCCAGGATGAACCATGCAACAGAAGGAGAATTGTGGGAAATGTACAAAGAGTTGAATTTTGGGTTGTAAATTATTGAATTCCATGTTTTTGAAACGCATTTGAATCGGCAAACTGATTTTGCGGGTAATCGGGTTAAGATTTTGGATATTATTTCAAGCGGTGGGGGTGGGGGTGGGGTGCTCACAGCCGGCAGGGGTGGGGAGGGGAGGGGAGGGGGTGCTCGCAGGCGGAATTAGGGGTTCGTAGGGGGTGGTGGAGGGGTGGGGGCGTTGGTGAATGGTGAATACTGACTACTGAGGGGGGTGAGGGGGAGGAAGAGAGTAAGGGAGGTAAAAGAAAAACAAAGGGAGAAAGAGATTAGAGAAGGAAAAGAGAAACTTGGGAAAAAAAAAATAATTAATTTTACAAGTTCAACAAGTTGCAGGTTTCACGGTTCAATATGAGCAGATTATGTTAAAAGGTTGGATTATTAAAAAATAATCAAAAGGTGGGTTTAATTTGAGCGAACGGCCCAAAGGTTGGATTATTAGAATCAATTTTTCCAAAATAATATATCTTTATATAAAAATAGTATACTTACCCTAAAAAATATACTTCCTTCACTTTTTTAATTGCCTACTTTGACTTTAATACTATTAAGATATATACATGACTTTGACTATCTATTTTGATGTGTACTTGAGAAAAAACAGTGTACTTATTTTGTTGTGTAAGTGTCAAATAAAGTACTTCTTAGTGGCGAAAAATCTAACTCTGCCACCAATGTAAGAGGCCCCAAGCTTTAGTTTCACCCCCGGCCTATAGAATGCCAGGAACGGCCCTGTATGTGACTAGCTTCTTTTCTATCTAAAAACTTGAATGCATATAGACTATAGAGAGTACTTAAAAAAAACGAAAAGCGCTTTTTTTATGTGTGTACTGTGTTATACACAATTTAATTAATTGAGAATATCGTGCACAATACATTATTAACATAAATTTTCCATATCTCTCCACAGTTGCAGTCTGGCAGCAAAATCGTGGGCAAAAGTCATCGAGAGGAATGAACTTTTACCTTTCTGTTACATGGTTTGGTCAATATTATGGTTTCTACTTTTAACCAAAGGTAAGAAGGTTTCACACTCCCACATAGTATTAGTATGAGTTACTTCTTTCCACATAAAAAGAATGCTAGATGGATTAATTAACATAAAGTGTTAATTACTATTGCAATGGTTGAGTGAAAAGTTGAGAATTGCCCTCGAGAAAGTATTTTTTCCCCTTGTTTTCTAAATTATTAACTTCGAGCATATTATTTTGTAAAAATATAAACCGAGTTATGGCTAATTGACTTACTTTTATTAGATTGTCATTCGACATTTTTTTTTGTAATAAAGTGATGGAAAATAAGGAAAGTTACTAACAAATTGGTTTATAAAAGTTGAATGAAGTTTATTATCTTGTAATGCATTCAGTACAATGTAGAATTTTCATATTAGTGGATTATTTGATGACTCTTCGGCTTTGATCGGTTGGATAGACAACATTTCTAAGGGGAACAACCCACTAGCGGATCCATACTGATATATATTAGAGGGTTCAAAATAAATATAAAATATCTTAGTAGGGTCAAATAGTCAATTTTATAATTAAAAAACTACAAATTTTTGTTTTTATACTAACAAAAATTCAGAAAATCAAAATTCGTCCACAACTTACTATGTAGATCCACCCAAGGGGAACACAGAAGTGTAAAATATTATTTCTTTGTTTAGTTCCTCACAAGAAAATTTAGAGAAAAAAAGGAAAAATGAAAATAAAGGGAAGAGGATGGATGGGAGAAGATAAATTGGAAATAAGAGATTAATAGGAATATGTGAACTTACCTTTTTATTAAAGGAAAATGTTTTATATTCTCAAGAACTATTTTTCATCTTTGGAAAAACTATTTATCACATTTTACAAATCAAACAAAGAACTAGAAATCATCTTTACTAGTTTCTCAAAAAAAAAAAAATCATCTTTACTAGGTTAAGGTTTTCCTTCTTAATACTCTCTTATCAATGGACAATGGAGATGATGCATACTACGAGTGAAGTGGAGAAGTGTCCAACATATTAAGAAAAAATAAGGGAATTAAACATCTCATATGATATAATGTATGATAAAAAGAAGCATACCAACTTTTATCTTCCAATTGGGGTGTAATGTGTTGCGGACCTACGATATCTGACAGAGAGAGGATGATAAAGTGACAAACTGACAATATGGGTTTTGAACAAGTAAATTGAAACAGAGAGAAGAGGCATAAAACAGAGGTGAGTTCTACGAAGCAAGAAATTTATGTTAATGGCAGTAGATGAGGAATAGATTACTAGAGGCTACTATATATAGACGCGAGGCCAACATTGTCACCCTTCTCTCGAGCTTTGCCCAATTTAGATTCGTTCTATATATTTTTTGTTCAAATCATTATCGAATGTAATATATTTAGTAAAAATAAGTACTAGTATTTTTAGTAAAATAAGCAGTATATTTTATAAATTAAGTAGAATATTTAATCAATATAGTAACATATTAGAACCAATAAAATCTCAATGATAGTACACCAATAATCAGGTTATTTGCAGTTTTCATTTTTAACCAAGATGCAATCCATTTTTTGCTAAACTGTAACCTTCTTTTATCTTGTGGGATCACTTTTACAAAGGATTACATATTTAGGAGAAAATGATTACCATGAAATATCTTTAATAAATGATATATTTTTATTGAAATGAATTACTATTTCACTGTTTCCACGCTCTCATATAAGAAGTGTTCACACGAGAATTTTATATAGTGGTGCTTTTTAACAAACAAGTAATTCTTTTGGGTAACATGTAATCGTTTTTTTTCTTTGCGGGGTAAATCTTCGTGTAGGATTAGATTTTCAAGAAAATGGACCATGTGATATTTTAATAAAGGGTTACATGTTTACTAAAATTGATTATTATCCACTATTCTCACATCTTCCTATTAGAATTTTCTCCTTGTAAGGTCTGAGGGTGAGAGGTGAGGAGTTAGAGTTTAGAGTTACGCCATAAAATTATTTGAGTCAATAGCAATTTGTTTGCTTTTTTAGTTACTGTACGTTAGAGTTACATCACTTTACAATCTGAGTTAAATCTCCTCTTACTTTTCACATGAAGTCTTCTCACTTGAACTTGGTTCTCTATATAATTAAAAAAAAATCCAATTTTCTGAACTTATCTTAAATGAACTTGTGTAAAATATTTGAACTAATCTGACCTTCTTAAAATCTATTGAAGTATCTTATAAGGTGTAGAACTTATATGAACTGAAATAAACTTATCTTAATTTATATGAATTGGAACTGAATTTCTTAAGGTGACGAGAAGACCGCAACCTAGTCTCCCATCTTGTGCTCATCTATTCTAGGCAAGAAGGACGCACTTTTTAAATTGCCATCAAAATTTATTTAGCTTGTTGCCATAGAATTAAAGCTGTGCAAGCCTCTATAACTTCGTCCGAGTAGTTTAGTCTTTACCATATAACTTCTTTAATTTATGACGTATCAGTTAGATGGGCAACGTACCGCAATTCAAGGCTCATTAGCTACCAAATACTCCATCTATCTCATAAATATATTTAGTGTAATCCATAAGAAGAAAGAAGAAGTAGAGAGCAAAAACAGGTGCATGTGGAGTATAACTTAAAAGGATTACGTTCGTAAGTGGTAATAGTTTGAACTTTGAATACAAGCATGGGTGCCTATGTAATTCACCGACAGGACGGTACAATAAGTGGCATCATTAAGAAATGATTCCACCTCGCAAATTGAAAAGAGAGAAAGACTAGAAAGACTAAAGTCTATAATTCATACTTTCTTTGTGTAATGATTTCCACATTAGAAAGTTAACTTGCAGTAATGTAACATATGAACATGAAGATTATGGCTAAACTGCAAATCAAACAATACCAAGCCACCCTCTAAAACAATTTGACTTTTGCACTTGTTAATGCTAATACGGTTTGGTTTTCTAAAATTATTGAACTACGAACAATTGTTTGGTTTGATTTTTTTTTTGTTTGCAAAACTGATCATCCAACTACACTATGAGGTTTTTATGGCACTCGTATATATCAACATATGCGATATGCATAGAAAACTGTATGTCACATATATATATGGATATTTTCTTTTATTACCAAGATAAATCATAAGATTTGGTCAAATGATAAATAGTTTTTTAGTACTAATGAACTAGGTATTTCCTATCCTATTCTCTAACATGAAACAACTCATATATGCATAATAGTTTTTTTTTTTTTTTTTGACATCGAGAAAATTTACATTAAGGGATAATGGGATATCACATGTTTTTGGCCAAAACAATCCTTCATATAATGAAAAGGCCAATAGTCAAAATCAACCACTTGTTTGATTTGTGTCTAGAAAGATTTAGCCAATGAGAATGTCATTTACATTTTTTTTATTATTAGTTTAATTGATTGACCAGATTAACAAGTTTAAAGCCAACCATTATAAAAATGGCAAAAAGTCATATTTCAAACAACCCATCCTATACACTTGGCTACATAAGAGAATTGTAATAGGCTGGTAACTTTCCAAAAATAGCCAATCGTCCGTGATCCTTCAGGACAAGATGATTCATTCCTTTATTTAAATCAGTCTTCAAAATTTATGGTATAAGATGGTGTTTTTGAGTACAAAGAAACCCATATGCTGATTTGATTTATGCTTTTGTTGTTCCACAAGTAGTACTGTCAGTTGTTTTGGAGCTTTATTAAAGTTAAACACTAATTGAAACACTTAAGAACACTTATACAAGATTCCAACCATCCGATTCAGCCACATGCAATGGTTGGTCTCTGATTTTACTCCAATAATTAGGGTTTTTCTTCCACATTGTCTTTAGATGGATGGTAGTGGACCAATCACTTTTTTTCTGTTCATTATATTTGTCCCATACTACCTTATCATCGTGATAAATTTGTTCAAAATACTACAAATTACAATCCAAAATAAACTTAGTAATGTAAGAGCCCGTTCTTTTAGATTGGGAGAAATTAAACCGAACTTGGAAACTAAACGCAAGCAGAGTAATTGAACTAAACTAAACCGAAAATAAGTCGAAAAGAATAGGGCCTAATTACTTCATTATTATTTGTTGTTTCAACTTTCCATATTAGAGTATTCTTTTATCAAGTAGTCTCTCGGTCACTGACAAGACTCTTACTTAGATTCTAAAAATGTTGGGTCTAAACCTTGTTAAGTGTGGTGTTTAGGAATAGCGATCATCTTATCTTCTCCCCCTACTCTCAAGCACCTAACCCTAATACCAAATTTGGACAAAATCTTTATTTAAAATATTCTTGTTTGGAATATTCTTTTTATATTTTAGGTTTAGAATAACTTATTTTATTCCTCATTCCACCCCACAATGTCCCATTTAATGGACCTCATTACTTTCACGGACTATGTGCCTCTACCCATCTAATCTTAATCATTATTTACCATGGATGTCCCGCCTAATAGGTCTCCCTTAATATAGTAAATCCACTTACCCACTTATCTTATTACTAACCCAATCCACTTGACTTCTTTTCACATTATTTATAGAAAGAAGAAAGAAACGGAGGGAGGGAGTATATTGTGGATGCTCACACAAAAATATGGGAAGAAATAATACGAAAAATTAAAGGCCATTGGTAAATTGAGGATTCAACAAAAATTAGAGATTTTGACCTATATTAGCGAATTGATTAACCAAATCTTCTACTATTAGTGTTTTGGTATATAGACAATTGAAAGTGCTTTTTAACCCAAACCTCTGATCTTGAAAAAGATAGTGGAAGGAGCTTTTTGGTGAGATAGAATTGGGTATATTGAGGTAGAATGACAATTAGGCTAAAATATAATCAGCTATTAACTATTTACCAAACACTCGCTGATATGATCAGCTAACAAGTTCATTGTCAAACATGGCCGAAATATATGGAAAAAAGAAAAGAGAAATGCTACAGTAAATAGTATAACTGGCTTTTGGATGCAATAATGAAAACTCCTTCATATATAAGGGGCATCAAGCCTACAATACCGGTATGCTGTGCTTATACAAAGCATTGGAAGTTAGGAGATGCTACTTTACCTAATGATTGATATGGACATTTCGAACTATCTTATTGTAATAATTTTATTTTAAGGTATACTTTTCGAAAAGTTCGTGTGATTTATGGTGTGGAATTCCACTTGAATGACAGTAAGTTGAACGGGTTAAAGTTACTTTTTCAATAAAGCAAGTTTAGTTTAATTTCAGAAGAAAAATTTAACCATGATCACTCTGTTTCTGGTCTATTTTTATTTGTAGGTCACTTATGTCGCAACTCGCACCACCACATTTCTTTTTGCTATTAGGCATCATGGCCTCATGGGTGATGGATTGATGGTCTGTTAAGCACGTTTGGAGCATATACTTTCTCCGTTTTTTTAAAGTCGACACACTTCACAAAAAGCTCTCTCACATAAAAGAGAGAAGTGTGTCCACTTAAAAAAGAAACAGAGGATGTACATCATTGGTAAATTTCATCTACTTCTTAAGATTTTGTGTAACATGCACGTTAAGTGTAATTAGCCGAATACTTAGCGTACATAACTTAATGCAAGGAATCAATGTCAAAAATCAAGAAAGTTAGAGCTAGTGTAAGTTTATGTTACTCAAGTTCAGATTTTTTAAAGATAAAATGTTAAGATTCGTTAGAGGTATATAATACCAACAATATACGTCTTTGTAATTTTATCTGAAATAATGTGATCATATATAATTTGATCTGATTTTGTTTGAAGGTTGAAGAATCATCCTATCACAATAACGATAATACAATCATAAACATAATTGTAGTTTGTAATTGCGAGTTTTGGAGATGATTGCGAGGCCTGCTTCTCCAACTTATTTTCGGTTCGGTTCGGTTCGGTGCGTTCCTAAATTATTATCATTACTATTAATTAGTTATAATTTAATTCAGTTCAGTTCAGTTCAGTTCAGTTGTTTTATGCCGAAGAGAACAGACCCCAAGTGTAATTTGTTTGTTTGACTTAAGTTTGAACATTAATGTCTTTAAATATGAAATAAGGATCTAAACGAATAAAGGTGCGTTTTCTTCACCTTAAAAAACTAAATTTCAGGTCTTATGAATTCAAATAAGTTCGAGTAAATTTTCCCTCAAAAAAATAAAAAGTTAGAAATGTCAGATAAGATCCCATAAATTATAATAAGTTTTAATAAATTCAAATAAATATTCAAGATAAATAATGAGAAGAAAATAAACCCTAAAAGTGCGAACTTAGAAAACTAAAGAGATAATGATCCCACTTTTTGTGTTACATAGGTACTACTTCCTCCGTAACAAAAAGAATGCAACAATTGAATATTTTATACCTCACAAATAATACCCAATTGTTGTATTCTTTCTGTTACAGATGAAGTATAAGGGTAAGTAGTAACAAAGTCTATGACCACATGTCATGGACACTTCTTTCTCTAACAATGTATGTTATGCCCTTAACACTATAAGATCACTTATTAAACCAAGCATTTCACCAACACGCATCTATATCTATATAGGTTATTAGAACGCGTGGAAAGAGGTCGAATTCCCAAACACTTGCTTAGAAAGTCAGTGTGAATTTGCAATGAAGCCACAAAGTTATTACTAATAATTTACTTCTTTATTATATATATTTATATAAAAAGGTGAAAAGCGACAAAATGGAAATAAGAGAGCACAAAATCAACGATGAAGTATGTCAACTCATCTTCCCAATCCTCACGACTACCAATATTTGGAGTATGTAAACAACTTTATTTAATTCCATGTCCAACATATAAAGTTAGGATCCAATTTATTTAAATTGTCTTTCGCCGGCCAACAATCAGTAGAAAGATGAGGTACAACCGAAGTATAAACAAATGATCTAATGAAAAGAAACAATAGTTGGGTTGAATACTGAAATTTAACACTCAAATATAACTCGGGACATCGTCCGGACCCAGCAACTAGTTTACATTGAAAAGCAATAGGTTAAAGCAAAACGAAAACGAGAGATCAAATAGGAATTTATGTCAAGATTACTTGGTGTCGTATTGTTTATGGTATGATTCCTTCCTTGTGACCTTTAGTTACATAATCGGCTCTTGCCAACTACGGCTCTTGAAGGTGGGGCTTTCCCTCAACTTCCCCCCCCCAACTCCAACTCTCCAAGGACTTTAATATGCTTCTAAATGTTTTGAATCGACCCGTGAAGACTCCAATAAATCCCTTTCTTTTTTAATCTACACAGTTTGACTTTCACATTTGCCAACGCAAAACTTTGACAATTAAACTATCTAACTATAAAGAAGTAAAAGAAAATAGATATTTTAAAAATATATGTTGAGACGAATCTAACAAGATCTCACTGACTATGTTTTTCTTTATGTATAAACCACAAATGATGGTCAAAGTGACATATATGAATAGTGTCAATGTACAAAGTGTGTAGATAAAAAAAAAAGGGGTGAGTACTTCATTACATAGTCCATACTACTATAAGGACCTTCATCGAGCTATACAAGTGAAACTTGCAAAAATTAAGATGATTTTGTCATCACAAAGATAACCTTTAGCCAAAGGCAGCTTCACTCAGCTGAATGCTCCAAATTTATTTTCCCCATCTTGATAGAATAAGCAAGCCTATAACTGTGAAACAAGATGTAGCAACAATACCCACCACAAGGGAAAAAGCATAAACAAGACTGGGTAGGTTCAGAGCTTTTTGGATCTTCCTTAAACCTTTGTCAATAACTGGAGCTAGTGCTGCCGCCCCTGCCACTCGAAAGGGTCTTGTGACGTTGTTTCCAGCCCACATCAAGAGAACAATCTGGAATATGAGACTCTCGTGAGAATTCAAAAAGTATTACATGGTGTTACAGTGGATTCATACCAGGTCCTTAACTTCGGTAACCAAAATCAGCAGGGTATACAAACATTCACTTGGAACAAAGAATTTGCAAAAGCAACTATTGGTAGTGAGGTGCTATCAGTCGAGATATGACAGTGATGCTGTTACTGTATAGGAGCCCATGCACAGGGGGCATCATGAATAAAGGGATAGGGGGAAAAGGATGATATTGGATTCTAAATTATAATCACTATGTGGGGTTTAATTTTTCGCGATATCAGCCATTACGGATGGTAGAAAAGTTTGATTGATGGATAGATTCTCAGGAGACAAGTAAAATAAGTAGCATAACAATTCTGAGGAATAATCCAATGAATGATTTTTCAAAGTCTGACAGAATTCTAGCATACCACATTAATTACATTGATGAAGAAAATTAAAGATTAAAGCTTCTAGCTTATGAAGCAATTTGCAATTCTGGGACATGAATAATCTGAATTTGGAACTTCTGTGTATAGTTACAATTAGCTAAGAAGTAAATCAACTTATGGCCATATGTGAAGAATTCTTGAAAGTATGTCAAAGTGTTCAATTTGCTTTGACTCTCTTCAACCGTCCATGTTGAACCTCTCAGGTAAAACAGGATGGGTTGGCATTTGTGTTTGGTTTATCAGCAATTTCTCTATTTTCAGGCCATAAAATGTCAGAAAGTAAACTAGTCTATACTACGTCAGAACTCATCTGGCATAGTGAGGAGCTATTACCAAACAAGGAAATGTGGATAGAGATCAAAAGTGAGTAACTGGTTTAACCTACAGTCCTAATCAGTGACCTGAATTCCCATTGTACGAAGGTATCAGACATGAACATGTTGCCCCACTAGAAGTTTCTGTTCTAGAGTTCAAATGATTCCTGATTCCAGCTTTTGTTCTCCCGACTTCTGTAGTATCTTCTATTTTTGGCAGACTTATTAAGAAACTGTAAATGCAGATCAATTGTTCACTAGCCAGTATGATCGATATTTTTTCTTCTTTTTATCACACATAATAACCAACAGAAACTAAAGAAACACTGAAAGAAATAAAACCAGCAATCTGTCGTAAACCTAACAGGGGTCACCAGAACTCTGCAAAGGACTCGAGAGATTGAAGAACCTGACCCAAGCTCAGTTGTATCCACAAACATATATTTTCTATGGTTACATGGTAAATTAACAGTTTAAGATCTGAAGTAGCAAACTGAGACCTCAACCGTTGTAGCAGTAGCGAAAACTAGTTATGCAGGACCACTGGTACGGAAATGAAACACTTGTTGTCTTGTTCACATTTTTATGCCATGTAGGATAGGTTTTCACTTGTTAGTTGTACTATGAGCTTTACTATTCACATATATAGAAGTGCAATAAGGAGCAAGTGATGACCATAATTCCACAATCTGGATCAAGTCAAAAAATTACGAAACTACATAAACTCGACGAGGAATCTATAACCCTGAAAACTTCCAAACTACTACTATGCTCCTGAACATTTAGTGATGGTGGAGAGCCAAACAAAAGTACAATACAGAGTTGGTAGCTTCTTATCATGTAGTGATGTGAAAAAGAACACACTACATTGTTTCCTAGAAAGTTAAAATATGTTGTCAGAACCCCAACGATCTTAAAACAATATAAAGCATTATAATGACCACCTGTTAGCTTCTGATGTGGATTGACTAACTACAACAAACAACAGAGTGCATTTTGTGTGGAGGAACCCGAGGAAAGCCATATTTTACACATACGGGAAATGAAAATAGAGAAACCTTGTAAATAATCTCAAAGTTGTCATCTCTCTAGCACTCCACACAGAATAATACTCAAGAAGTATGAACTACAACTTATGTTTTGAATGTCAGCTATAAGATTGAATCTTGTCTAACCTCTGTAGCTCTCTAAACACTAAAATATTTATTAAAAAATAAAACCCACAATTTGTGTTGCTTATATTTAAGGACATTTTACAGGTCCAAAGCTTGCAACTCTTCTAGTGAAGTCTTAAAGATTACTTTTCTACACCATTGTTAAATCACCTACTCCCAAGTCCCAACATAATTCACAATGTAGTAATATACTAGTAAGCAACCGCTTTTCTTGAACCAAGGGGTTTATTTTCTATGAAAGTCCTAGTCCTTTGTCGTCATAGGAAGGCGGATCAGTGTAGTCTCTACTTCTGTTATAAGGTTATTCACAACAGTTAAGTAGTTAACGTAATGCTTACCTATTAACATAATACATCCACGAAACAATTATGCTGACAAGCAGTAAATAACACTCAACACAAATTCACAACACATTACAACGCCCTCAACAAGGACTGACACATCTAACTAGTCACATGCCCTATACAGTTTAACACCCAAAAAGGCAAAATCTGAGAGAGATGAAATTTAGAAAGAAGTATCGGCCCGTTTAGTTAGTGGTCATCAATGGTGCTAATGGTAATATTATTTTTGTGTAAATTTGTAAAAAAATTATAATATCAATACCCATGGTATTGAAATTTCATCACAAAACATGAGTTTTCCTTTATAAATTTCTATTACCACCCAATACCACATTCCCAAGTGGTAATGGATGGTAACGAAATTTTAGGAAGAAAATGGATATTTGGGGATGAGACATCATTACCATGGGTAATGACATGGGATTTTCTTTACAATTATATACTACAATGCATTACCATTACCACCATTTATGACCACTAACCAAACGAGCCGATAGTAATAAACTCAGATCTTCCAACAGTTCACAAATACAGTTTTCACAAGTGTGGCTTTTAACAGAATCAAACACATTATTTTAAAACACAAGCAATACCAACAAGGGAGAGACTAAATAACAAATCTGGTTTAGGAAATACCCCGATTAAAGCGTTGAGATTAGCAGCAGGGTTATTGCCAGTACTCTTCTCATAACCAAGGAAGGACATGACAAGGAAAGTGGTATAAGTGACTCCATCAAACAACCCATAAGCAAGTACAGCTGCTAGTCCAAGCTTTGCTAGTTTTGCACTCATTTCTGCTGAATTTGCCTAACAATTTTCCAATTTTTTACACAAAAAGATCAAATCTTTGACAACAAATATTGCTTATTAAGGTATGTTCTCTTCGGCATAAAACAAACGAATCGAACCGAACGGAATCGAATTAAATTATAACTAATTAATAGTAATTATAATAATTTAGGAACTGAACTAAACTGAACGTTGAAATGAAAATAAAAATTTGGGGAGAATCAGCCCTAAGCATATAGAAGTATGTATGAGATTTACCTTCCACTTCTGCCAAAATCCCACATTTGTCTGATCCTACAACATAATAAACTATCCCATTAAATCAATTTTGGGAAAATAATACACAATGTTAGCAGCTAGAGGAGAGAGAAAGAGAAAAAAAAAACCTGTTGTTGTTCTTCAGGAGGGAGAATTTGGTCTGATGAACCAAACCCTTGGGTGCTAGAAGAGCATTTTACATAAAATTTTATTGATTTTGACAGAAAATTGTTAGTGGGTTGAATAAATTTACCAATAAAATGAGGTTTTCCATTGATTTTTTGAAAGAGGTTGATGAATGAAGGTGATAGTTTATGGTTTAGAAGTGGAGTTGAGTGCAGTGGTGAAGCTGTGACACCAGCAGACAACATTTCTCGAGAACCCAGATCAACTTTTTATTTTTATTTTTATTTTCTTTTTGGAATAGTCTTTCTTCCAAAATTAAGTACTGTACCTTCTTCGGCTAACATATTAGAACCACATCACATGTGGTTCAAGCTCTTGAGCCCAAAAGTGAAAGAAAAGTTTGAAATTCTATTGGGGTTGACCTACTTGGCCTAACTACTATGTTTTTCTGTCTTTGGTTCAAGAGGCCTCAGGGTGGAGAATTCCATGTTGTCTTTGTTTCCTCTAATGTGTGCCCAGGGTTGCATGTTATATTATACTACATCCGTTCCTTTTTAATAGTTACACTTTCACTTTTGACACTATTTACAAATTTCCCTTTAACTATCATTTGTGATTTATGGTTAAGAGAAAATATAGTCATGTATGGTCTTGTTTGATCCGTCTCAATATGTAATTTTAGAATATCGACTTTTTATATTTTTTACAAATACAAAATTAGAGATATAAAGGCTCAAAGTAGTAAATCGGCATGCGTGAAAAGTGTAAGTGTAACTATTAAAAAGGAACGGAGGTCGTAAGTACTCTCTCCATTTTAACAATATTTTGCAAATTCAACATAAGAAAAAATATAGTCATATGGAATGTTATTAGATTTATCTCGACATATAGTTCCAAAATAGCAACTTTATGATGAAAGTTATGTATTGGCAAGCTCTAGCCGGATAAACGTTTCAAGTAATATGAAATGAAGGAAGTATAAATTCATTTTCGAGTGCAATAGAAACCCAAAGGAAAGATATCTCATTAAAAGTATGATAGTTTGGTAAACTCTAAATAAAAAGTTATTAATTTTGTAATATTTACATTAATTGAATATAGACAAATGATATTTTATTAATTGTAAAAATGTTATAAATATAGAATCTAAGTGTTGTTGATTGGAATTGTTGGATAAGAGTAGCCCCACATAAGACAATAAGTTAGATAAGTTAATTGGAATTGTGCATCGTGATTTAATAATAAGAGATTGTTATTGGTGTAAATTTTAGAGCATCCCATATATAAGGATAATTATGAATGCAAAAGAGACAAATAAAACCTTATCTCACCTAAATATCCTCAATCCTAATTGTCATTTTTCTTTCTGGAAAAAATCTACTTATAAAAATTTCAATTTCAGAGTATCCAACATATTACAATTATTAGGTTTTCACATATTTTTTTAATGATGTAGAGAGAATTTGTTCTCAAGTCTTAGATACCACATCCCCAAGATTTTAACCAATTTAGCTAGTTGACATCTACAGGTTTTCACATATATTGTTAGATTAAAAAAATTAACTTTATAAATCTTTAAATATATCAACTTTATTATACTTCCTCCTATATTTTAATAGTTGTTAATTCAAGTAATTTTTTAACAAAAAAAAAAAAATATTTTTTTTTTTTACGTCTTCATGTTTTATTGTAGCGTTTTTATTGTTTTAAAAAATTTTTAAAAACAATTGTTCATGATTAATTTATTTCTATTAATACTCATTTTAGTTATTCAGGAAAAATTCAAATATATCAACTTTATTATCTTCTCCTATTTTTAATAGTTGTACACAAAGAATTTAACATGTTTACCAACGCACAATGTATAATTTTGAACATTAATATTTTTTTATTATGTATAATTAAAAATTATAGAACGTAGATATTGTAAAATATATAGGAGTCAAATCTAAGAAGATTTGATAATGTACGTTTTTTTTTATATAAATAAACACATAATACAGGGTCATATGAAAATGATAAAGGTTTTTTCAATGGTTTTGTTCTTGTTTTTTCTTTAATCGGTCCTTTGGATAAAAATTAAATAAAAAAGTAATAATATTTTAATTTCTATAATTAAAAATATTAATGATTAAAATTACGCATTCGAAAATCAAAATTATTTCGAAATAACCAGGAGTCATTTCAATTTTCAACTACTTTCACTATCATTCTCATCTCCACATTCCACACTCCTCTCCATCTCTCTCTCCTCTGCAGCGTCAAAACCCCAAAAGACTTTCCTTCTAACTATAACTCTTTTTTTTTTTTTTTTTTTTTTTTGCATTTTTCATCCTAATCTTTATTTTACCTTCACAATCAATGTAATTTGTAACTTTATTTATTGACTTAATTTCCCCAAAACTTCCCACAATTTAAATTTTAATTTTTTGAGTTCTCAATTTCGTTTTCAGCTACTCTTTAAGATTACTATTTTGGGAAAATCAATTCTTCCATCTCGATGTTCTTCTTTCCACAATTAGATTTTATTACTGAATATTGAGTTATAAATTTGTCGAAACTTCATCGCTTTTTCCAGATTAAAAATCTGAAAGTAGTGATTATTTACATTTACTACCTAAATTTTGTAAGGTTGCAGATATTTTAAGCACTAATTAAGGTAAATTATTGCTAGATCTTGTTTTGAATTCATCGATACTCTGAATAATTGCTGACTGGGTTTAGTTTGAGATTTCTGTTTACAGTACAATTTTTTTGCAATATGATTTATATGAAATTTGGTAACTTTATGCATTGTTGTTGTTTAGTTCTATGCTTCAATGTTAGTGTGTAATTACTAATTAGGGGTAAATTTGATGATTAGTTGTTCCATAATGGTGTTTCTACTTTAATATATATATATGGGTAAATGTTGTAGCTTTAACTGAGAGTATAATTGGGATAATTATGTTTTACACTTGTGAATTACTGATGGCTGGATTTGTTAGTAGAGACTTGATGGGATTGAAGGACTGTTGTTGTTCTTTCATACTGTATTATGTAACATAGCACGAGAGTTGTCGTTTGAAGTTGCTTATTCGTGTATGGTGATACTCGTCGAGATTGATGAATTGCTAGCTTGAATGGAATTAGTAATGAGACTAATAAGAGTAAAGTTGCTAGCTACATTTCAAAGTAATTGGCCATATTTATCTTATATGATCAAACCTCAGCCTTTGTTGTTGTTCTTTATGGTTGTTACAATTATACAGTATATGAAAGGAGGATCAAAGCTAACGAGATAGAACTTAAGAAGTCAAACAGTGCCTTTTATTTTGGAAAAGAGGTAGTCGCCTAGTCGGGCATTATGGCTATGGCATGCCTAGTCTGAAGTATATGCTCACTAAAGGTCACTGATATAGTGATATGTAGATATTTCTTCCATTTTCCAAATTTCTTTTATTGCACTTTTGATATGTGTTTAATGTTCTGTATTCTGTTCAATATAATCCAATTGCACATGGACAAAAGTTGTTATATTGCTGATGTTAATACATTACCAATTTTTTGTGTTTCAGCGGCTGTCTTTCTTATATTGGTGCCTCTGGATATCGAATAGCACTTGCTTTGTCCAATCAACAGAACAAGATGTGGCTGTTTTATTTATAGTGAAATGAAGACCTCACCGGTGCGTTTACCTTATTGTTCTGTATTATTCTCACGTTTGAACGGGGGTGAAACTGAAATGGTTTACATTGTTTGGGTCTGTAAACGTTGATTGTGGTGCTATGTGTGATATGTCAAAGTAACAAGTATGCTGTCATGTACTCCTCTGCTTGCCATTGACCTCTTATACCTGTACAATTCTGGTTTACCCTATCTTTTCACTCCACTCTCTCTGTATCTGTGCATTGATATCATTCAGTTCAACTTGTCTGGAGTGTTAGATTGTTTGTGTGAACGCACCAAGTCCAACTAATGTGTGTAGTTTATTGTTTAGCATCAGAACTCACCATTGTAAAACCTTGTATCCTTGCCTCTTTGGTGCTGTCTGTCTTTCTCGTGCACTTACCTGGAGGTAAAATTCTAGGCAGTTACCAAAAATAAAAATAAAAACATGTCAACTGTCCTGAGTACCACATTGCAGATTTTAGTTTTCATTAAGCAGCTTCTGCAAGCATGCTATGAGCGGATATAGAACATCCTTTTTCCTCTTGTTTCTTTTTAGGTCCTTGGAGGAAACAGTATTGAATGGAAAAGGTTTATGGTATCGGTTTTGTTTTGCTACTGTGTACTTCTACAAGGGCCATAAGCTCTTGTGTTTTCTAGGTAATTGCTGGAAAGGCTCACAGCAGCTCCCTTTAGCCCTCCTTCAGATGTCAGATAATATACTGATCTATTTAGTGTTATCTCGACCATTTGATTTTCTTTAGTTCTCTTTTTTTAATAAAAAATATGCCATCATTGTACAGTTGTCAAGTTTATATTCGTGCTCTTGTGGCTTTTAGGGTTTAAATATTTGGCATTTTGTTAGTGACGACCATTAGCACTGGTGCTCTTATTTCGCTATCATGTGAATCCCTTAGTCTAAAATTGTATATATATGTGCAGGACTCTCAAACCACTCCTGAAAGACAGTCCACCAACCAAGTTTCTCATGAGTCCCAAAGTGACCAACAAAATAACAACAATCCAGAAGCTCCAGTTCCTGACTCAGGTTCAGCTGCTGTTTCAAGCAACGATGGACGCAAAGTTTCTCGAGAAGATATTGAACTTGTGAGGCAAAACTGCTTTTGTCCCTTTTTGGTTTCCTTATATTTGGAAGATATACTATGTTCATTTGGAAATGTGTGAACATATGATTTGTTGCAGGTCCAGAATTTAATAGAACGGTGCTTACAACTGTATATGAATAGAGATGAGGTGGTTAAGACCCTCTTAAATCGTGCAAGGATTGATCCAGGATTTACTACTTTAGGTAGGATCTGTGATCAGTTGCAAATTCTCGAAATGCTTAATGTGAATGAATTAAATTGACTGATAGACATGCGTAAATGGTGCTAGAATGACATTCACAACATCATTTCTCATGGATGTTATATAGATTATTCATTTAAATGGAAGTGCTTTTATGTTCTGTCAAGGAAATTGTGCACAGGTAATTGTGAATAAACAAATAACAACTTTATGCTCAGCTCCCCAATTTTGTACAAGGAAGATGAAAATTTCACTTGCCGCCATTAGCTTCTTCTTCCCTCTTCTTGTCTTACTGCGTGTCTGTGTTTGATCATGTTAGCTATGAGTCCATGACATTGTATTATGTGTCGAAGGAATTGCACGTATCGAATTTCAAAAACCCAGAAGACTTTTGAATTCATTATCTGGTAATTAAACCTATCTTCTTATGTTGTAGTTCTGATCAATTTTATTTCAACTCATTTGACCAGTATGGCAGAAATTGGAGGAAGAAAATGCTGATTTTTTCAGGGCCTATTACATAAGGCTTAAATTGAAGAAGCAGATTGTTTTATTCAATCATCTTCTTGAACACCAATATCATCTAATGAAGTATTCCGTACCTCCAAAAGTTCCTTTGGCTCCTATCCAGAATGGAATACATCCTATGCCTGGTAAGATATAGGATCTCTAAAGTAAGTGCATCGTGATTGCTATGTCCTTACTATAATGACAGTTGGGAGCCTGTCTTACAATGCAATCTTCTATTTTACTGCTGGAAATGCCTGCCTGGCTATTAATATTTAATAGCAATGTGACTTTTGCTCCTCTTTCATATGGACTCAATACGAATCACTTTGAGAGAACACTTATGTCTCCATGAACATTCTGGAACTTTGCTGTTACGGAGCTTCATTCCTGGGCCCTTTTGATATTCTATTGTCTTATGAGTTATGACATAGTTGGAGATGTTTTCTTGAGAAGAATTTGAGATGTTTGGCTCATACCTTTTGACATCAACCACCTTGTAGCTGAAATCTAGATGTATGCACCCTTATCTTTATCTAGTGTAGATTGGTATCTGAAATACCCATACAAAAATGTTTTTTTAGAGATGGAGCAGTGAAAGGAGTCTTCTTCCTTTCCCCTCTAAAATTCTTTGTGTTTGTGAGTGGCTTGAGCGCCGGATAGTTGTTTATGGGCAGCTTGTGTGTGCTCTAATACTCACTTTCACAATATAAAAAAAAATTCTCCCTCTGTCTCTATTATTCTTGTAGGAAAAGTGAAAATGTAAACTAAGGGAATATCACATCTGATATTGTTTTGCAATTTCCTTTTTCCTTTTTACCAATCATAATCTGCCATAATTTTTCAAGTGCTCAATTATACTTCTTATAGAAAGTTGAGGTGTATTTTGGGACATTATCAAATGGAAATTTGACCGAAGTTTGAGGATGAGGGGAGTATAATGTTTTCAAATGTCATGCTTTGGGTTTGTAACTTCTAATCGTTTGCCCTGCAGTTAACAACTTGCCTATGGGATACCCCGTCCTACAACCACCTCCAATTCCAGCCGCTGGTCAACCTCATCTTGATTCTATGAGCCATGGAATATCCAGCTGTCATGTGGTTAATGGAGTCCCTGCACCCAGTAATTTTCAACCCATGAGGATGAATTCTGGAAATGAGTGAGTGTCTTTTCAATATTTTGCGATTTGGTAGCTTATCACAACTTGACCAATTACTAGCCTTTGTTTTCACTAGTCTCAATGACTGTGCAATACTTTTATATCAGCCTAAATGAATGGAATGCTCCACCTATATTGTGGTGTTTTGGTGTTCACAGTTTATCTCCTTCTGTAGGTAAATGAGAGTATGAGAAAATATTAGCATTGATGATTTCCCGCATTTAACATTAGGGTTAACATAATGCTGACGAGCATCTCTGGTTTTGTGTACTAGCAACTGCATATCACCTTCAATATTTACTTCTTAGATCTTCTGTCAGGTTGTGAAGCAAAGCTTCTTCTCTTTTGCGACATTACTTTGAAGCAAAGCTTCTTCTCTTTTGCGACATTACTTTGAAGCAAAGCTTCTTCTCTTTTGCGACATTACTTTGACTTAGAGCTACTCCCTGTTTGTTCCAGTTTCCCCTAGGTTCTGTCTGGTAAAAAGGATTTTTATGCAGTCTTGGGAACCTTAAATTTCATGCGAAATATCAGCTCTGTATGCAGCAGATTCTAAATTAGTTTAGGATGTATAAATCAACTTGGAAGTGACCATCTTGCATAATGCATAGAGGAAAAGTATACGAGTATATGAACTGGTAGTCTTTAACATAAATTCTAATGGTGTGGTTCACTTGCCTGTGTAGTTGGTGGTGCTGGTAGAGTACAGAGATTCCACTTCTTTCGTCTTTTTTGAAAACTGTCTTATGAAGTTCTGCTTACAAACTGTTGTTTTGCCCCTAGTATGGTGATCGAAAGTAGCTCAGCTGAAGCTGCACCAGTGATTCCACCCAGCAGTGGCATGTCATCCATGTCAGAAATGCCCATTAGTCCAACTTCAGTGGCATCCAGTGGGCATTTCCCGTTCACTGCTTCAGAAATTCCTGGGATGGTAGTAGATACTTCAGCACTGGATACAGCATTTCAATCTGATGTGGGAAGTTCAATTGGGTTGCAGCTTCCGTCTGATGGAGGAGCTGGAAATTCTAAAGATTCTCTGCGGTCTTTGGCTCAAATTCCTTGGAACTTCAGCCTTTCTGATCTAACAGCAGATTTATCAAACTTGGGAGGTGAAATTTTTTCCTGCTTCTAGTTCATATACTTTGTACCTCTAGTAGTTTATTGTTTTTTTCTTGTTTCAAAGAGAATTCTAATTAATGTGGAAAATGGTCCTGAAATGGAGAATTAGACCATCTACAAGCCCTAGTGAGATCACTTGTAAGTTGTAAGTCTTTAAGTTGTTTGTTATTCCCAAGTCCAAACCCAGTTGGCAACCAGAGGAGTAACCTGCCAGATTTATCAACGAGTCACATTTTTTCTTGTCCAATGTGGGACGAAATATTTTTTGTAAAGTGTGATATTCATATTATTAAATTATGGAATTAGATTATCTACCCACCCTTGATCCTTCAGGTGGCCTGGGGGGGGAGGGGGGAAGGGTTCTGTAAGTGTATAACTATAGGTTGCATCTTGCATCTATTGACTCGTGGTTCTTGACAGACGGACCAAATTTATTACCAGAGTGAAGCATTGGCTCAATAGTTGATCTGTGAATCTGATTGTTGACAAACTACTAATGGATATAATTAGAGTTTTATCTGCTCATGTGACATGTTACACCATGGCATATCCAGGCAACTTTTTCAAATTACTTAGCACATGTTCTTGATGAACTATAGAATGATACTGATATTTTTATATAAACTTGGTTGATACTATTGCTAATGTTCATCTTTAGCAGAGTTTTTGCTGTTCATATACTCATATAGTTATATTACACTGCTGGCATGTCCAGTCACCATTTTCCTTATTACTGGTCGCATGTTATTCATGAACTATTGCATAATGATATTATATATACTTGCTTGATGCTATTGTTAGAAACCATGAGTGGTGGTACATTCCTTCAGTTTACTTGTAAATTATCTGCTTTTTATTTCTCTCTTGCCCAATATGCTTGTTATATTCTCTTCGAAATTCTGCAGATCTTGGGCCTTTGGGAAATTATCCAGGTTCGCCTTTTCTGCCTTCTGATTCTGATATCCTGCTCGATTCACCAGATAACGAGGACATAGGTATTTGGAGAACTTATTTCTTGTTTCTTAGCATGTAACATGTAACATTTATTTTGTCATTTACTGAACTGCATCAGCTAATCTACCAATTCGTTTTACAAATCAACTGTCAATATGTTTATGTTTATATCAGAAGTGAAACACTTTGTTTACTTTGAAGTTGCTGTCTTTTTTATTCAGTGGAGGAGTTCTTCGTTGATTCAATCCCCGGACCGCCTCCTCAATCCGATGAGGAGAAGTCCTGATCCACATTTCGATCTGTCCCTTCTCCAATTTAAGAAAAAGAAGCTAAGTTCTGGGCGTTACACCAGAAATTTTTTACTTCAGAAAGGGAAAAGAGTGGCATGTGTTTACCATCTACTAGGATATATGGAGAACTCATTACCTGTCGTCAGATGTTAACAAGAACTTGATGATGACTGTTCATTGGTTCTGTATTGTATACCAATCTAATTATATCTTGAAATATAACGATGCTACACTTTGAATTCCCATCTTGTAGATGGTGTGCTATATATCTAAAGTCTTGATATTCATCTTAAATGTTTAAGTTTGTATAATTTGTTAGATTCAGTGGTGATGAGAACCTGAGAAGAGAAAATGACCTGTTTTGTTTATTATTTTCTTGTTGTCACTTTTAGCAAAATTAGAACCTTAATGAGAAATTAGCAATTGCATTAGCAAGTTTGACTTGTAGTTAGCAGTTTTAAGGAACGTGTGTCGAAAATCGAGTATCAAAAAAAGACACAAGTTCATTTGCCGTGTGTTTTTCACGATTAAAGTCCAAAATATACACCAAAAAATAATGCTTTTCATAGTATCATGGGTAATGGGTTTAAATGGCTAGCAGAATAAATTTATGTCAGTTTGGGATAAATTTTGGACATTGCTACACCTACCCATCGGGTAAACAATCCACTACTAATAGAGCATTTAAAAAATAAAAATTATGTTTAGTTGGATTTCATTACCACAACCTTCAACAAGTCTTTATTAATAGTGTGTTGTCTACTCGGTGGGTAGACAGTTTTTTTCATAAATTATCTACTAGCGTTTTAAGAAAAACGGTTGAATCTATAAATAAAATCCCAAAAAAGGAAAAAGAAAAGAGAAGTATCTTATCCGGTATTAATTAATTGTCAAAAAAAGGAAATAACAGATGATGTTCTTGTTAAAAAAAACACTATGTTGCGGCTCTCCCAGACAATTTATTGTAGTTACTTATCCGGTAGTACAACTAGTATTGACTAATGATGCATGACAAGTTGATGATATTGGTAATCACATATGGATCATGGCCCATTGGGTTTAATTCATGTGAGGGCCCACAACTCATAAAGCACAATGGGACCAAGGTTTCCTCTTGAGCCCATGCCTAAAGGAAGTCCAAACAAATCGATCATGACCTAGGTACTTGCTTTTCCATTCATTGGTCCATACTATAAAGACCTTAATCTTGCTCCCATGCAGAGGTACGTTCATTTAAACATAAACAATCACAGAAACTCTTAAATTCGACACTTGTTTAAACTCATCTCTAACTTACGCAGTGGTGTTCGGATAAGGTTTCCTTAAAAAAACCATGAAGTTAGCTTAACCATCGTAAAAATTCAACGGTTATTTCACCAAATACCTCCGACAAATTAAAAAATTCACCATATACCCTCAATGTTCCAAAAATTCACCATATACGCTTGAGTTTTCGAAAACGTTCACCAAATGCCCTTTTTCTAACTTCCGTTAACTTTATTTACGATTTTGCCATCATTAGCGCCTAACCCTAAAATGTAAACCCTAACCCTAACCCACCCAAACCCTAACCCCTTAACCCACCCAAACCCTAACCCCTTAACCCTAACCCCCCGCAGCCCCCACCCCCCTCCTCCACCCCACCCCAGCCCAGCCCTCCCCCCACCCCCCACCCAGCCCCCCCCCCCCGCGCAGCTCCTCCCCTCCTCCCCCTCCACAGCGTCGCCTCTCCCTCCACCGGCGCCGCGCCCCCCCCTCAACCGTCGATTTCCTCACCCCCACCCTCCCCTTCAAATTCCCAAACCGGTTGCATCTATAAATAAAAATCCCCAAAAAGCGAATTAAAGAAAGGAGGAGTATCTTATCCGGTATTAGTTAATTGTCAAAAAAAGAAATAAGGGGTGAGTTTCTTGACGGTGAACCAAGAGGAGGTTGGTTTCGTCCCAGACGGAAATTTAGGGGGTGAGTTACTGTGGGATGCTCGTGCGGGATGCGACGTCGATCTTGACTAATGATGCATGACAAGTTGATGATATTGGTAATCGACGAACGCCCGTGGGAGGTGGAGCGAGGTGGCCCATTGGGTTTAATTCGACGTGGGTGGGGGCCAGGGGGGGGAGTGGGACTCGTGGGAGCAGAGTGGGACCAAGGGAGGGGGTGGGGGGTTGGGCCTGGGGGTGGAGGGGTGGCGGGCTAGGTGGGTTAGGGTTTGGGGTAAAGGTAAGGGTTTAGGTTTAGGATTAGGGTTAGGGTAAAGGTAAGGGTCCAGGTTAGATTAGAATTAGGGTTTAGGGTAAATAATGGCAGAACTCGTAAATAATGTAAACGGAGTTAACATCACGTTAGGAAAAGGGTAAATGGTGCACATTTTTGAAAAGTCAAGGTATACGGTGAACTTTTGGAAGCATTGAGGGTGATCGGATGAATTTTTTTGATTAAGCCGTGTATTTAGCTAAAAAACCGAAAATTCAAATTTACCAAATTTTACATCAACTAGCTCTCTTATACTCGATCACACATCTTCATATTTGTTTCAAACAGGTTCAATTACCAAATAAAACTTGACTCAATCACTTGTTAATACTCGATCTTACCTTAGTTCTTAAAGGTCATGCTACTTTTCCTTATCTTAAAAAAAGCTGATACTTATTACCAAGCAAAACATGGTATATTGATGAGGTTTGAATACGTGGGATCAAAATTTAGTAGGGAGCGTTGTAGGGTTAACACCCTCCCCCTAGTGATGAGGTTTGAAAAGTACTATAATTGCTACCATTTAGAATAGGTTCGACTTTTGAGTGTCAATTCATTTTTTTAAAAAAAGTTTTTATCAAATTCAAGAGAAATTGGAAGCGTTAGATACCAATTCGCAACACTGTTATATGCGGCATGTCTATCCAAGCTGACTCGCATATATGTCTTTCATATTTAATTACTTGCAACGTTTTCATTTGCACAAGGACCAAAGAGAGGAGAGACATAAAAGAAGAACCCCATGTGCTAGAACAGAAAAAAGAGAATATATTGGCAAAAGTAAAAATATTATAAGTAATAAAAAATTTGTGAAAATTAGAATATATTACCAAGTAAAAAAACAGAGGATGTATTTTTTTTATAAGGAAAGAAAAACTAGAAAGGATCCCAAGAAATGAGCCACCCTAAAGCATCATTACGGATGATCAAAGAAAAAGAAGTATCTAGAGAATCAAACCAATAAGTAAGATTTGGAGTAGCATGGCCCCGATGAGCCATCCAATCCGTCGCTCTATTCGCTTCCCTAAAACCATGGTTGATCCGCACCTCATCAACATCTAAAATAAGCGAGGTAATAGATCAAGGAATTTTCCATACTCTTTTAATTGACTGAATAACAGTCAAGTTATTCCCTTCAATAATCAAATTTTTAACCCCTAAGGAAATTACACCTTTGATACCTTCTCTTAAACCCCCAAACTTCTGCCACTAAAATAAAACAGAGGATGTATATGATTATTCAAAAGAAAATGAAGCAGCTGACTGTCTGACTCGGTCTTCTTCAAATAATTTTATTTTTCCTGACTTTTCTGCACACACACACAAACTCATGCCCCCACACACCAAAAAAAACAAAAAACAAAAAACAAAAAACAAAAAACAAAAAACAAAAAACTTGACTTGCTTTATTCTTACTTTATTAGTCAACGTTGAGTAGTTTATGACGATTCACATACACTGTCATACAAATAACAAATGACATAGGTCTTCGGTCTTCTTCCTTTCCATTTTTGCTCTAAAAATAGTACTTATAAGTTATAGTGATGCAAATAAACCCCAAATACTCAATTTCATTCTATCTATCCACGAAATTTCCTTCCAATTTCCCCTAATTTTCTCCATAAATACTTTCCTTTTCAACCTTTTTATTTCCTCCGCATTTTCTCTCTTATTTGGTCCACTTCAGAGTAGTGAAAATTTAGCTTTTTCTCAGGAATTCGCCAAACAAGGCCTTAGATTATAAAGGTTTGGAAAAATTTTAACTTATTTTTTTAATCGTTTCACTATTATTTTTTTCATAATCAAACAACATTTAATTTCGCTGTTAATTTTTCTTTTCTGAATGATTTGGAGGAGGATGAGGTCTTCGTCAATTTATCCTCATTTTTTGCTGTAAAGCGCCATAGTTATTAGTAAGCTGCTAAATACTGGAGTACAGTACTTTTTTAAAAAGTTCATTTTTGCACTTTGTGCTGCAATTTTTATGATAATTCATCGATTTCTATATAAGTGCAACAATTTGATTTTCACGCTTACGTGCACAAGTTTGATCATTAATATCTCTTATTATTATGTGTTTGTAAAAATTACGAAAAGTTGACGAAAATATTCATTGAGATAAATCCAAGAATATTTTATGTGATCATTTTGGTTTTATATATTATTTAAAATATATGGTCAAAGTGAGGTGTGAATACTGAATAGTGTAAAGTGTTGCAGAAAAAAGTATATTATAAGTTTTTAAATCGCTTGGCAATTGGCTGAGGGTGATGACGTAATGTGATTAGGCAGTAACATATTCAAAGTTCTGATTGCCACTGAGGCTCAATTTGGTTGGACGGAAAACATTTTTAATAGAAAATGATTTTTCTTCTGAAAATATGCTTTTTAAGGGAAAGAACAATTATAGCTTAGTTTTTTCACGGTTTGGTTCCTTATATGAAAATTGAAGGGGAAAAGGAAGAATGTAATGAAAAGGGAAGGATGGGTGGGAAGAAAGTGTAAATAGGGAGGAGAATGTGTTTTCCCTTCTTTTGAGAAAGAACACGTTTAGTTGCATGATTGAAAAACTTTTTTCCACCATTTACAAACGAAAAGAAGGAGAAATCAATTTTCGAGGAAAATGCTTTATACTCAACCGAACACACCCTCCTTATTGATGATTCATGGTTTCATCAACAACCCTTTTCTTTTGTTTCAGTGTCAAAAATATAATGAGCAAAAGCTTTAACATTTGATCCCACGCTTTTGGACCTACTTATATTCTTTATTCGTTGTGTTTATTCTCCTTGGAAATGGTGATTCTTAGAAGTAGTTGTAAACTTGTAACTTTGTGAAGGGAGATTACCTAACTTTAATAGATTATTGATAGAAAAAAGTTATTATTGTAGATTTATATCTATAATAATTTAAAGGCGAGTGATTATCCTTAAGCTGATTAGGATGTACATCTCCCACCGGATAGATTACCCAAATCATACTTCCTCTGCTCGATTATTATTGCAACATCATCCCTTGGCACATATGTTTTAAGAAAGTCATGTGAGGAGAAAGAGACAATGATAGATAAAAAGAGAGACCTATGTGATAGGAGAGATACAGAGGAGATATTACCTAATAAAAAAACGTTGAAATTAAAACGAAACTTCCAAATAAGGGAAAATGTTGCAATTAAAAAAAGAAAGGAGGAAGTACTTTATTTGTTTTTCTTAAAGAGAAACTACAAATTTATATCGGATTGGATGTATGCACTATTCGGATATTATCAGGCTGCCTTATTCATATGGCATACAGATGCACCTTAGCTTGATTAGTATTGCATTATTGTTGTTGTTGAAGAAGTTGTATTGTTATAGTAATCGTAATTTATATATCAGTTTTTGATGAACTAAAACTGGAATAAAAGCTTAAATAGATAATTCTCACATGCTGAAGAAAGCAAGTAAAATTTACTGAAAGATCTTTTCTAAACTGTGATTGTTATTTGGGCATTGAGACAACATCTAAACTTGAAGATGAATATTTTGGCAGGGATAAAACTCAATTGCGCCATCTTTGGCTTTGGATAAGGCGTAAATATTGAGAAAAATCCAGGATAAACATTTCATAATGTCTGGAAGTTTGGAGCTTTCTGAATTTATGAACGACAATAGAAACAGATTTGTAAGGTGAATCTCAATTCTCAAAGTATCAAATGTTCACCAATCTTTTTTTGTCCAAATTCCACATTTGTGCTGAAGAATTACATCATGAAATAATGTCAAATAAAGTTGCTGCAATGTACTTGATCCGTAAGGATTTGTCTTCCAGTATATACCCGCGTATGACTACTGTTCTTAGTTTTTTTCTTCCATTATGCTCTCTCTCAGATTTGAGGACCGAAGGTCAGAGGGATCTACAAGTTCAGACCAACCATTGTATCCTACTCAAAGGCCGTCACCATCATCAGATAATAGAGGGCCATTTGGCTCAACCTTCTATTTTATCCGTCGAGGATTTGAGCAAGGTTTGCAACGAATTAGGACCTTGGGAGGATCTCTGAGCTTTCAGGCACTCTCTTACCAATCTGCAAGGAAGCCTGGACCTCAGGATAATATTCTTGATCCTCAAGGACCGTTTCTGCAGAAATGGAATAATTTATTTTTGATATCATGTTTTTTCGCCATGGCCTGGGATCCATTGTTCTTCTACATCCCAGTTATAGATGGCAAAGAGAAATGCCTCAAGTTGGATGGCAAATTGGAAATCATCGCTTGTATTCTTCGCACGTTCACTGACTTGTTCTATCTACTTCATATCATCTTTCAGTTCCGTACGGGGTTTGTCTCTCCTACTCGAGTGCTTGGAAGAGGTGAAATAATAAAGGACCATGTTGCTATAGCTAGAAGATATCTCTCATCATACTTTATTGTGGACATCCTAGCCGTGCTGCCCTTTCCTCAGGTACCTGCCTCTTCTCAGACATCTCTCAATCTGACTCTAAACTTTTTCTATACAAATGGTGTGAAAAGTTTTGGTGAACCGTGTTACCACTTGAAAGAGAAGGAGTGGAAAGCCCACCAACATGGACCAGGTGAGGTCTGAGGAGTGAGCACTTGAGGTTCCATCTTCATACAATCTGAAATTGGTGATAGAAGTAGCCTCCTTGGCTTATAAGCTATAAGGTCGTTGCTTCATCTTTCAATGTGGGACAAGCAAAATACTCACACTTGCACTAAACACATATAATCCAATTAATGTTTCTCATAAGCCGAGGGTTGATAGGTAAATTGATTAGTGGAAAACACAGTGAGTAGTTTACGATCAACTTAGATTGCAAGGATTAAGAAGTTAGATTTTTGAATTGCTACTGTGGTGACATAGGCTATTGCTATCAATCTAAAGATGATTTCGTTACCCTGTTGAATTTTTCAGATGTCAGTGTTAGTTATTATGCCAAAGTTGATGGGTGGTGGTCCTTTGACTTCAAAAGGCTTGTTGAAATTAGTGATATTCGCCCAATACGTGCCACGGCTCTTTCGGATTTATCCTTTATACAAGGAAGTAACACGGGCATCAGGCATAATCACCGAAACAGCATGGGCCGGAGCTGCTATCAATCTGTTACTCTACATGCTAGCCAGCCACGTAAGTTCAAATTGATCCTTGTCCATATTTTCGAATAAAGTTCCATGGCATAGTTATTATTATTTGATTAGTTTACTCACAGGTTTTGCCAAAAATCGGTTGATTCAAAATCACGATAAGTGTAGATTTCACAAATGATGAATCATTTTTTTTTTTTCTACCGCTCTTACTTTATCTTTGTTATTACAACGACTTAGATCACTCTACTAGTAAGATCCTTATAACTTCAGATAACTTTATAAAACCAGTTAGTATATATTAATATTAGATCATAAATAATTAGATATAGTTTGGATATGGTGCCTTTTTATTTTTTGATCCCATGCATTTCCTTGACTTTATCTTAGGGCATGTTTGGTAAATGGCTTTTTCATTGGCTTTTGGCTTTTTAATTTGGTCAAGGTTATTGGCTTTTTAATTTGGTCAAGGTTATTGGCTTTTTGGTTGGCTGAAAAGCTGGCTTTTAAGCCAAAATGAAAAAGCTGCTAGCTTTTTCGATTGGCTTTTGGCTTGTTGGCCCACTAACTCTCAAATAAAATGTACCAACATCCACAACTAATTTTACCAAATACTTTTGCAAACAACGGCTTGAACAACCGACTTAAAAAGCCAATACATACAACTAATGCTTCCAAACTAGTCAAACAAGCCAACTAAACCAGCTAACAACAAACCGCCGATTGCCAAACAACCCCAAAAAAAAAAAAATGGTTTCTGAATGCACAAGAGACAACTTAATAAGTTGAAAGAAGAATCTTGGAAATTTTTTATGTCTAAATCAGTATGTGCTTATATAGATCTGTAGTCAGGCTTCAATAGAGCCCAATACTTCTGCATCCATCCATGTAGAATATAAAGCAATATTATCTAATAGTACTTTCCTCATAAATTATAATTTGAAACTACCAATTTATAGATCTTGAGTCAAACCACAGGTGGCTGGAGCAGTTTGGTATTTGTTTTCTGTGGATCGACAAATCAAGTGCTGGCACAGATCTTGTGTAGAGTGTGCTCATTTGTCGTTATATTGCAATGTCAAACAAAAGCATGAAGCAGCTTACAACTTTAACAGTTCTTATTGCAAGCTTGAAAACCCTGATGGGATAACAGATTCTACTGTCTTTAACTTTGGTTTGTTCTACGATGCTCTTCAATCAGAAGTGATACAATCCACTAATTTTCTAAGGAAACTCTCCTACTGTTTTTGGTGGGGCCTTCGAAATCTTAGGTAAGCATTTGATTGGATCAATAATTTCTGAAGTATCATTGGCTCCAGAAATTTTAAGAAGTTGCTCAGACCTTGCCTAAAAGTAGACGATGATTAATTTTGTGGATTGGTAATTTAGACATTGGCTAAAGGCTAAAAGTACAAATGAGGATGGATGAAACGCATCGGCTTTTTGTTAGACTGACTTCCCTTTAAACTTCTCTTGCAGCTCTCTCGGGCAGGGTCTTAAAACAAGTACTTTCATTGGGGAGATCTTATTTGCCACCTTCATTTGTATTGCTGGGCTGGTTCTGTTTTCATTTCTTATTGGGAATATGCAGGCAAGTAACTGGTCATGAATTTCAACTGCTCCTAAGAAATTGATATTAACAAATTTCTGTACAAGATACTTATTTTAAAGTACGTCACGTCTCAATGATGGGAAAATTAATTATGGCTCTTTTTCATATCGAGGTTTGGTAAATTCTTGTCAGGCGGTCTGAGAAATTATTTATATGTTAGAACGTGGAACCATGAAACTCGTTGCTGATTGTCTTCATATTGGACTTGCTGTGGCTATTAGATTTGATCATAAACAAAAATATCATGGACCAAATATGAAACTTCATTCACTAACAGGATGTATGCTAATCTGGTTAATTATTTGCGTGCTGTTGGTTTTACTTAAGGATCTAAAACCCTACTGGTTATGTGTGTTGAACAGACATATCTACAATCAACAACTGTTAGGGAAGAGCAGATGAGAATAAGAAGGCAAGATGCAGAGCAGTGGATGTCCCACCGTTTGCTTCCAGAGGACATGAAAAAAAGGATTAGAAGGTACGAGCAATACAATTGGCAAGAAACCAGAGGTGTTGATGAAGAGAGTGTGATTCGAAATCTTCCTAGGGACCTTAGAAGGGACATTAAGAGGCATCTCTGCTTGGCTCTTTTGATGAAGGTAAGTGCATCTTGTTTCTATCATTACCTTCAGCTTCTCTATATCTCTCAGATTCTCAATCTGGCTTGTATACATGTTATTTTGATTCTGGAGTTTCTTTATGATTTATGTCCAACTTTTCCTTGTAGGTGCCGATGTTTGCAATTATGGATGAGCAACTGAAAGATGCAATGTGTGATCGTCTGAAACCGGTGCTATATACCGAGACCAGCTTCGTTGTACGCGAGGGTGATCCTGTTAACGAGATGCTCTTTATAATGAGAGGAAGTCTATTGACAATGACCACTAATGGTGGAAGAACTAATTTCTTCAATTCAGGTTCCCTCAAAGCTGGTGACTTCTGTGGAGAAGAGTTGCTTACATGGGCCCTAGATCCACACTCTTCTTCCAATCTTCCCATTTCAACTAGCACTGTACAAACTCAGACAGAAGTTGAAGCTTTTGCTTTAATGTCTGATGATCTGAAGCTTGTGGCATCACAATTTCGAAGGCTTCACAGCAAGCAGCTCCGCCACACCTTTAGGCAAGTCTCTCCCTCACTCTTCTAGGTTGCCAGACAATAATCTCTGAAGGTTGTTTCTCTTATCACTTTAGGTGGCCTAAAGGAGATTTTAGGGAAAGCACTCTAATAAGCCAGATGCATGTCCAGAATAAAATCTTATATTTTACTTATATTTGGCAATTCGGATCAATGGGCCGGGTTTGAATTTGGTTTCAGCTTCATTTTGGACTATTCTCAATACATATGAATAAAATATGTGAAACATAATATAAGAACAAATTATGATAAACTGGGTTAAATCGGACTGTTTGGGCTTGTTTCGGGTCGGCTTCACGTCTCTCTCATTTACTTTAGAGCTAATTTTGGGTCGAGTTAGAGATTGCCATCTCTAATTTTCTGAGAGCTCAACTTCAGTCCTTGAGATAGTCATCAATTGTGAATTTGTGACATCCAATCTTACAATTAAACTTCAGTCCTTACTATAGTCAGTAACTGACATGACTTGACTTATATACTCCGTCAAACTCAAATAAACACCTGTGAATTGTGATGCATTTTTAGGTTTTTCTCACAGCATTGGAAAAGATGGGCAGCCTGTTTCATACAGGCAGCATGGCGACGGTACTGCAGAAGGAAGCTTGAGAAATCTTTACAAGAGGCTGAAGAATTGGCTATGTCAAAGGAGGGTGGAAGCTCACCAAGCTTTGGTGCCACCATTTATGCGTCAAGATTTGCTGCCAATGCACTTCGTAATCTTCGACGTAATATTCCCCAAAATGCCAGAGTTCCTCCAAGGTCACCTCTCCTTAACCTACAGAAGCCAACTGAGCCTGATTTCACTTCAGAAGATGGTTAGGCCCACCATTCCTTTTCCCTTTTTTTTTTTTTGATGTTTAGATTATCACCATGTATAATTTGTAAAATTGCTGTAGCGAATATACAACAGCACTATATAGGCCCTATTGGCAAATTGGCGTATAGCTGATTGTATTAGTTGATAGTTACTAGTTGATTGTATTAGCTGCTTTGCTTAATTGAATGTATTAGGTGTTTGTATAGAAAGTGTTCGGTAAATAATTAGTTTAATCAGTTGAATGTATTATGTGTCGTTTTACCTCAATATGTCCTATCCTCTCTCACTAGCAAGCTACTCCCACTAGCCTTGTCATATATAACTAGTGTTCTGAATCGATACAACTATCTCATTGTATTCTCTCCGGTTATTGGACCTTTAACAATCGAGAGGGAAAATAATAGAGAAAACTTGTATTCTCCAATTGCTCTGTACTCTTAGAGCAACTAGACCGTCTTGTTCGCAGAGAAGATCCCATCCCCAATAAGATCCTCTAAGAACAGTTTCATAAAGTTTAAGATTGAAATGGAATCAAACAAAGCTTAACAAAAATGTTGACTTTGAAATAATCACCTTAATTTTTTGGTAATAATAGTTACGAATGATTTACTTCATATTGGTGCTTTTCAAAGAGCTTGACTTCCCATAAGGTCAATGAATTTTTCCCTCCAAAAATTAAAAAGCAAGCTAATGAAGTATGACTGATCTTGCTCTAGTCCTTGCGGTACACTTGCTTGCAAGTTGTTCTGGTCCACGAAATTTCCTTACAACTTTCCTACCCATTAACTCCAAAAACAAATAATATAATCCATGAAATTTCCTTCATTTATTAAAAAATACCTTCCATAACACTTTATGAAACTTCCTTTAACGTTTAAATATCTTCCTTGTTTCATTTGCGCCATTTTATAACTATTCAAACTTGTGAATTTCAGCATTAAACACGTAAGGATTTCATCATGTCGAGCAATTTGCAGCCAACTGCAGTTATGAATGACAATCAAACCGAAGTTTTAAGGTGGGTTTTGAAACATCAAGTGTTCTTGTTTATCCTTTTCTTGTGCCTCCATATTTTGTGGTGAATATATCAAGTCATTAGCACAATTGAAATAATTCTTGCTCATACTGAATTCCAATTATATATATTAGGTTGTTTTGGATGATTAACATACATATTATGCGTCTGGTACTCCAAATTAAAAGAAACATAATATCATCATAAAAGAGAAGAACTTACAAATGTAAAAATATCATTACGCATAGAAAAGCATGGAAGTGTAATGAAAAGACAAATGCATTTTATACATTGATAAAAAGAACATGAACATATGATAAAGAGGTCGAACACGCAGGTGTAATGAAAAAAGCATGTAACCCGCACCATGATGTGTATCATACTCTTGTGTTGTGTATAGGATCTGAATTGCGCGCATTTGACTACTTTCCTGATCTATCTTTCTTCTTCGTGCTCCCTCTCAGGTTTGAAGACCGGAACTCAGAAGGTTCAACAAGTCATAAGCAACAATACTCAGAGAATCGAGCATCATTTCTCCGAGCTTTCAATGTTATTCGCAGAGGATTTGAGAAAGGTTCTCAAGGGATTGAAACCTTAAGAGGATCTCTGAGCTTTGATTTGCTCTATTATCAATCTTCAAAGAAGATTTTTCCTGAGAGAAAAATTCTTGATCCTCAAGGACCATTTCTGCAGAAATGGAATAAGATATTTCTAATCTCATGTGTGTTTGCTATGGCCTTGGATCCATTGTTCTTCTACATCCTAGTGATAGATGGCAAGAAACAATGCCTTAAGTTGGATGAAAATTTGAAAATGATTGCTTGTTTTCTTCGCACAATGACGGACTTATTCTATGTACTTCATATAATCTTACAGTTCCATACTGGGTTTATTTCTCCTTCTTCTCGCGTGCTTGGAAGAGGCGAACTAATCAAGAATCATGGCGCTATAGCAAGAAGATATCTCTCATCATACTTCATTGTTGACATTCTTGCTGTTCTTCCCTTTCCTCAGGTATTTGATGTCATTCACAGTAATTTATTTCTTCCATAATTTGTTACTTCTACTGTCTTTTGGTTTAATTAATACTTGATCAGTTGGTCTGAAGTCTGAACCTCAGATAGTCCAATGCAAGAATTTGCCGTTGTAGTTTATATTATCACATTTCATGCTAACTTGTTTAATCTAAAAAATATTTCCTTTGTCCTCTTGAATTTTGCAGATAGCAGTTCTAGTAATCATTCCAAGATTAATAGGTGGAGGTCTATTGACTACAAAGGGACTGTTGAAATTAGTGATTTTCACCCAATATGTCCCAAGGCTTATTCGAATATACCCTTTATATAAGGAAGTAACAAGGACATTAGGCATAATCACTGAAACAGCATGGGCTGGAGCTGCTTCCAATTTGTTTCTCTACATGCTAGCTAGCCATGTAAGTTTGCTTTGATCCTTAAGAAACTCGCAAACATTTAATACTTCATAAATTAAATTGCCATTGATTGGATCTTCATTCACTAGGAAAATTTCTCTGTATGTTAAGGTGTTAACCCACATGTGAGCTTGTCCCACATTGAAGAAAGAGAGAGATGATGACTAACATATAAGCTTAATGGGCTACTCCTTCTATTACCAATTTGGTTTTAGGATGTATTTGTCAACGTACCCTGTGTTTTCTACCGTATTTCAAGGTAAAAAGGCCTATTCAGGATGAAAATCGGGATTTCTAGAGAGAGAGGCTCTGCCTTCTCTCTAGAAAACCCCCTAGTCCCCCTTATAGTAAACCCTAAAAACCCTAGCCTCCAAATTTGAAATCCTAGCTTCCTCCCTCTTCTCTTTCTCCTAGATCTAGCCATTGTTATGGCTTAGTTTTGTTTACTAGTCCATTGTTCTCCTGTCCTCAGTCGGACTCTTGTTTTTTCGAACTTCTAGATCAACTTTTGCCATTTCTAAAATCAGTCAATTTGGAATGGTGCTCGCGATGTGGGGTTGATCGCGGTGGTTCGTGAGTGTTTGGTTTGTTCGCGGAGTGGGGTTTGCTCGTGGTGCCTTTAGATCAGCTTTTGCCATCTCTCTCGCGATGGTCCGTTCTCCTTCTTCGGTGGTTCGGTTCGTGGTGGGTCGATGTTCGCGGTCGTCGTCATCGGGTGAGGTTTAGCTGCTGGGCTGCGGGCTTCAGGTCTGGGCTTCGGGCTTCGGGTTCGGGCTCCGGGCTTCGGCTTCGGGCTGCCTCCTTTCTCTTCTTTCTGGTTACTTGTTATTTGTAACTTGTAACTTGTAACATCCTCCGGGGTGTTTTAGGTGGTGTTTCATTATAGAGACACCTCCTAGTTTTCTTTTCTGATCAAAAAAAAAAAAAAAAAAAGGCGTATTCAGGAAGTTTTCATTTCCAAAAGGCGTATTTCATTTCCTCAATTTTCTTCTCTTTGCATAAAATTAGTTCTCTCGAGAGGGCTAAAAGAATTATCTAAATCACACACATCCCATTACAAGATTCGGGTAGGTGACAAAACTACACAAACAAGCCAAGTATACAACTCAACTAGAGCTTATGATTTATTTAGGGGCCAGCAGGGGCAGGTGCACCACAAGCAACTGGGTTCTGTTTGCCAGACGTGATCGGCTTTACGTTCTTACACATTGAGACGGCAGGGCCACCAGAGAAGGTCAAGTCGATGTCAGCGAGTTCGACCTTGTCACAAGGAGCTCCACTGCTGCACAAGATCTTGACTGCCTCTTTAGAACCTGCAGTTCCCCTGATGTTTTTGAAACTGATGTTGCTCAGCTTAACCTTAGATGGTGTCTGAACCAAAACAAAAATGTTAATTAGTTCAAGTAAAATTAACCTGGATGATATGATTAATCAATTAATAAAGAAAAAGCTAACTAACCTTGGCCTTGCAGTGGTTGTAAGGGCAGTACTCTTGATCAATAAGAATAGGGGTTAGCACATTCTTGACAGTAATGTCCTCGAAATGAAGGTCCGAAGCAGCAGCCTCGAATGAGTTGAGCCAAGACTTGATCCTAACACCATTGTCAGTGTCGCTGATGGTGCACTTTTTTACAGTGACACCTGTGACGGGAGCCTCCTTTTCGTACCTACCAAGGCTTCCAATGCTGATACCGTGACCAGGTCCACAAGTAATGTCCTCGATGTGAACATCAACGGCTCCATCACCCATGGAGATACAGTCATCTCCTGTACCGATCTTTGCTTTGGTGACAAATATCCCTGTTGAACGTCCGATATGGATACCATCTGTGTTAAGACTGTCTTTTGGTGCTTCGATAGTTGTATCGAATAGTGTAAAGTTTTTGCACCCCAAAACTCCCATGTGGTATAGCTTGCTGTTCAATGATTTGATCCCGCTTATCTTACTGTTGGTCAGGCTGTTGAACCTAAAGTTCTGCGCGCATAGAATTGTAAATTTGTAATGACATTAGTATATACCAAAAGGAGCTAATTCAGGCTGGTATAAATAACCTGTGAGAGCCTAAAGAGAACTATAACGAGAGATAACATACGTAAGGAAGGTTGTCGCAAGTGCCGGTCTTAGCACAATTGTTCTGCTTCCAAGCCATTTGTCCTTGGCCATCGAAAGTACCTCCAGTCGGGAGACAATTGATCGTAAGACCTTGGATGTTTTCGATCTTAACCCATGTGTCTTCGCCTTTCATTTGGGCTGGGTCTGGTGGTGCTTTGAAGTTTCCTGCAATTTCAATAGTAACAGCAGCCTTGCATGGACCTGTAAATTTTATAGCATTGAGCAAGAAAGTTCCTGCAGGAACTACAATCTTTGTTGGGGCAGCTGCTGCACATGCTTCTTTCCAAGCAGCCATCAAACCCTGTCATGCATTCATAATATCTTCTTTAGTGAACGTTATTCATTTCATTTTCTTGATTGACAACCATGGGCGGATACATGTTTGCTTTAGTGGGGTCAGTTCCACTTAAATCTAGAACTTTTGCAAATTTTCCTTATGGAATTTGAGATTTTTCGGAAATTTTCTTGTAAAATTGATCGTTTGAACCCAGTAAAAAATAAATAGTTCTTTACATAGTCTGGATACGCCACTGTTAACAACTATAAATGGGAAAGAAAGTACGATTATTTTTCCCTTGCATATAGTTTATGATTTTACTATTGCATGAAACATACCTGTGTTGCATCTGCATTAGGCTTTGCACCCAATTTTGTTATGTCAATGACATTCTGGGATCTAACCACACAAACGAACAAATAAAATAGGGATATGAAACATGGGAGATTGAGTATTTTCATTTTTATTTTTTTTATTTTTTTTTGGGTTTTTGGATTTTTGTGTTTTTCTTTTTTATCTTTATTTGATAAATGATGAAGGATATGCTGCTCCCTCTTGTCAATATATATATAGTATCTGCTGAAATCTTACACCACTCGTGTGACATTCTAATTTTCAAGCAAGATGCTAATCTTTAGCTAACTTTGTGGTTATTGCAAATGAATTCGGAAACCTCTCTTCCATATGACCTTGACTACTATTATTATATGTTGATGATAAAGATAGATATATAAAGATAGATTTTACTGTACATGAAAATTGTCAATAAGTCCTAGGATAGCTAAGTCTTAAATGTCATCGGCCACATTGTTAGTTAATGGTGCGGCCATTCCACATATAAGGTTAATTATTGTATTTTAGGTTACTAGCTAATTAATATAATAGGTGTTACTAATAGTTGTTGGGATTACTTATGTCCCTATTTGGGGTTACTTGTCTTAGGGGTTACTTGTAATTTTTTTGGGTTACTTACAATTATTAGGGGTTACTTATATATATTGAAGGGGTTACCTACGCTTATATATAGTTACTTTGTCTTTTATGCGTGCGGCCACATATACAGTTGTTAATCGTGTGGCAATCGCACAAATGACTGATGTACGATGATATACTTAAAATATTTAACCTATCTTTTGTTCTATAATTACTACTCCTAGATAAATATGAAACCAGATTTTAGACTCAAACTATGTACTGCTTAATAAATAAAAAGAATAATAGGTACTTGTATATAATTTCCCTTTTTTTTTATTTTTTTATTTGACATTTTTTATTTAGGTTATTTTCATTGTTTTTTTTTTATGAATAAAAAAATGGTGTGTGGGATCTTGTTTTATTCGTCTTAGTATGTATTTTATTAATATGTACTTTTATAATTTTTACAAATACAAAACTAGAGATATATATTTCTCAAAAGTTTTGAATCATTAAAAAGAAACGGAGGGAGTATTATATAAGAGAGTTCTTACTTAAGGGGAATTTGAGAGTATTCAAACGAGTGTTACCTGTGTTTTAGTTGTTGCTAAGAATAATGCAAGGAAGGTTAAAATGTCATTTTACCAATATTAAACTTTTGCTTTTGGCCAAACTAGTAGAGGGTTAGTTGCAAATTCCTTACCACCCATTTTTGTGCCCCATGAGAATTGTTTAATTTAATGCACATAAAAGTAGACGAGAACAAGAAGGCTTACCCCTTTAAGAAGAATTTGTTAAACTTTCATATAAACCCAAAAATAAAAATTTAAGTTAGTCTTGGGGGGTAAACTCGTCATATTGCTGAATGGTAAATTTTATACTATATGACAACTGACAAGGTGACTAATTGTTTATTGAGAGGTAATATGTTGCATTGTATATGGGTGAGATTACTAGCTATATTACTCATACTCGGATAAAATGTCTACTCGAATACGGGTGTCCGGGTTCGGACTTGTCCATTTTGTAGAAACATGTCAGGTTTTTGGTTTGAAATGAAGTATCTAAGTGTCATGACATTTCGGACACAACACGATTTGAAATACGACGCTTGAAATAAATGGAGGTGTCAGAGTAACAGAGATTACTAGCACCCAAGACTTGCTGTCATATAAAACTTTCAAACGTTTGCATCCAAGTATAACTTGAACTCAAATAGCAACATTTTCTAAACAATATGTTCCCCATCATAACCCGAGTTTACTGATTAATAGATCATGAGTTGAACTGCAGGTGTTTGGAGCAGTTTACTATATGTTTGCCATAGATCGGCAAGGCACATGCTGGCGCAAGTCATGTATTGGAGAAGGATGCCATCAGTTGTCTTTATATTGCAAAGACAAACATGAAGGAAACTATGTATTCAACAACACTTTCTGCAAACTTGTAAACCCTGATCAAATAACAGATTCTACTGTTTTGAACTTTGGTTTGTTCTATGATGCCCTTAATTCAGAAGTGGTACAATCTACTCATATTTTCGAGAAACTCTTCTACTGTTTTTGGTGGGGCCTTCAAAATCTTAGGTAATTTGCACTTAATCTATCATGTAGTTTTTAAGTTGCATTGGCTTCTGTTTTTTATATCGAGTAGTGCATACCTCATCTCAACTGTCAAATTAAGCAAAAATTGTTTCTGTAAAGATCCCATGAAAAACCCACTTGAGCTGTCTCTCATTAAAGAATTCTATTTTCTCATAAGGAGTCTATGTGACTGCTAATTAAGCAACTAACACTGTGAAATATCTTGAATATCTTCGATGAGTAAACTGTGTTTAGTCTTGGGTTAAGGGCACTATTGATTTTCGCTGCTGTTAGGTGCCTATCTGTTGGACAATTAGCCAAACTCTTTTCATATATCATATAGCTTATGTAATAGAGATGATGAGGAGTATTTGATAGACTTCTAGTGAAGGCTTAACTAAAGTCATGTATTCATTTAGTTGTGTCTTCAGTTTTATATTCAGATCCATCTTTTTTGTCTACCTGATCTAGCAGCAATATCCTGTACTTCTCTTGCAGCTCTCTTGGTCAGAATCTGAAAACAAGTACTTTCGTCGGGGAGAACTTATTTGCTGCCTTCATTACTGTTTCTGGACTAGTTCTGTTTTCCTTGCTCATTGGCAATATGCAGGCAAGTCTCTATTCATTTGACTGCTCAATGTATTGATGATATAAAGAGAAATTTCTTCAGTATAAGTAGTATCATGAAACAATTGTTCTATCTTCAATTTAGAATTTTCTGTGGCTTTGCTTTGCCTTATGATTATATGTGATCAAACACTTGATATATTGACCTACCTAAGACGCAGGCAGATGGCTTTTGTTTCAAGGATTTGATGATTTCTACTGGCTGTGTTGAACAGAAATTTCTACAATCAACAACTGTTAGAGTAGAGGAGATGAGAATAAGAAGGCGAGATGCAGAGCTGTGGATGTCGCATCGTTTGCTTCCAGCAGACTTAAAGGAGAGGATAAGAAGGTATGATCAGTACAGTTGGCAAGTAACGAGAGGCGTTGATGAAGAGAGTGTAATACGTAATCTTCCTGGGGACCTTAGGCGGGACATAAAACGGTATCTCTGCTTGGCTCTTCTAATGAGAGTGAGTATATCTGCAAATTGTTACAATCATGCTTGTGTATGAAATGTTTATCTTGTTTTTTTTACAAACTCATCACCCAATTTTTACACATTTTGAGTAATATTGAACTTTTTATATATTCTGGGTGATTTTAAGGCTTTTTGGGCAACTTCATAGACGTTTTAGTGATGGATTTAACATCAAACTTCGAGTGTAGGATCTAATTTGCGGATGCAAACCTAGAGTTTTATGATTTATGTGATATCTTTTGCTTTGGAGTAGGTGCCAATGTTTTCAAAAATGGATGAACAACTAAAAGATGCAATGTGTGATCGTCTGAAACCAGTGCTCTATACTGAGAACAGCTTCATTGTACGTGAGGGTGATCCAGTGAACGAGATGCTTTTCATAATGAGAGGAAATCTATTGACTATGACCACAAATGGTGGAAGAACTGGTTTCTTTAACTCAGTTTTCCTCAAGGCTGGCGACTTTTGTGGAGAAGCGTTGCTCACATGGGCTTTAGATCCTTCTTCCTCACCTTATCTGCCCATCTCAACTAGAACTGTGCTGAGCCAAACAGAAGTTGAAGCTTTTGCACTGACGCCAGATGATCTCAAGTTTTTGGCATCTCAATTCCGTAGACTTCACAGCAAGCAGCTAAGACACACCTTTAGGCAAGTCTATGTTTCTTTCACTGGAAAACTCTTAACTGAACTAATTTTTCATTATCTAAACTTATTGGCCACCCTGAACTTATTTTAGTTGATTTGTGAGGGTGCGTTCTCATCACCTGATTTTTTCTGAAATGAACTTATCTAAATTTGGTACACCTGATTGGACCTGAACTTTCCTGAAACTTATATTTGCAGGTGAAGAGAACACACTCTAAATTGGACTTTTTTTGGACTTGGATAGCCCTTATCTGAACTTATTGGCCTTTATCTGAACTTATTTTTTCTCATCTGTCTTAAATTTAGCTGCCACATATGAGGATTATATGTGTTCCGTTTTTCTAACTTCTATAATTCCTCGTGAGTTTTGTTGTATTCAGGTTCTATTCGCAACAGTGGAGGACATGGGCAGCCTGTTTTATACAGGCAGCATGGCGGCGTCACTACAGAAGAAAACTTGAGAAATCTTTACAAGAGGCTGAAGAACTGGCTATGGCAAAGGAGGGTGGAAGCTCACCAAGTTTGGGTGCCACCATTTACGCGTCAAGGTTTGCTGTCAATGCACTTCGTAAGCTCCAAAGTAATAGTCCACCAAATGTTAAAACTCCACTGAGGACACCACTTCTCAAATTGCAAAAGCCAACTGAGCCTGATTTCACTTCTAAAGATGGTTAGCTTCTCAGCTTCCTGCTCTATCAAGTAAATGTTTGGCTCCTAATTTTTTTTCTTGGTTTTTAGACCATGATATAAGTTAATGTAATGTCTTATAAATGTAATTAAGAATTTCAAGTACAAAGTGGGAATCTACAATTGTTGTATCAAACTGTAGAAGCTCCTTAAAAGAAATTGAGATCTTAGATAAAAAGATGTCAAGTTTGCAACAAATACAGCAGAACTGATGCTTCCTTATGATTGTCATTTCTCTTTCTGTTCTTGGTATAAGGTGTCAATAACATCCTGTGGAAATAGTAACATTTAGAGCCTAATTTCATGCTATATCTTGGGAAACACAAGTTATGTACGTAAGTAATAAAGGTATACCAACCTTATAATACTTGAGTAATTGAGGCCTCTTCTTCTTAAAGGTTGGAGTTAAGAGATTGCGCTCCATGTCAAATGGCACGGGGTCTAGATGTACTGCCTTGATTAACTCGAATCCTTTCAACTGCAAGGAAGAAAACGAGTTGGATCTCTTTGAGGCAGGAGGAAGCAGTAAAATAAGAAGGGTGTATTTGAATTTGGGACTATCCTAAAATATACTCCCTTTGTCCACAATTCAGTCCACAAATAAATGTCATGTTATATAACTAGAAGTTAAAAAAGCTGAAAACAGAGGAAGAGACCTTGTTCTCTCGGGCAATCTTGTTGAGCTTCTCAAGAATGTAGGCCTTTGCTCTCGGGTGCTGGCACAGTGAACTGAAATCACCTGAAACATCATGTTCATGAGCCCAGCATTCAAGAGCGTGCTTGTTGGGGTTGACGACAGCAACGAGGAAAGACTCAAAGCTATTTCCATAAACCCATGCCTGAAAGTGAAACAGCCAAATGAGCTTAGAACAAAGAAGATTACTTGATTCCAATAACCGTTGCAATAACTTAAGCCTTCTAATTTCACCTTCAGAAGAAGTTAAGAGGGAAGTTCGGTTTATGGGTGTATCTGGCAACTACATGTCAAGTAAGTTCAGATAAATTAAGAGAGAAGTTCGGTTTATGGGTGTATCTGGCAACTACATGTCAAGTAGCTTTGGTCAATATTCCGAAGGGGAAAAGTGGTGTTTGGTGAAGTAAGTGTTTTAAGATAGCTTTTGGGGGTCAAGGTACTGTCTTTGAAAAGCCAAAACAATTTGCTTTTGTGATAAAGGTAGCTTTAGGAGTAGCCTTTCGAGGTAGAATATAGTTCATTTTTTGTTCTGTTACTAATCTTATTGTTAGTTTCACTGAACATTAATTGATTTAATAACTTTACACTTTTCTAACAACTAACAGTTAAAACAACTTCTTTCAACTACTTTTGCTGAACAGTCACAGCTGACAATAAGTTCAGATAAAAGCCAAAAAGTTTTTGAGGTTTTTGAGGTTAGACAAACGAAGTCTTGTTCCAACATGTAGCATTGATCAGCCATACCGAATCGATTTCTGAGGTAAGACTGTATATATTCTCCAAGTTTTCAACAGAAACATATTCTCCCTGTGACAGCTTAAAGATGTTTTTCTTGCGATCAATGATCTTCATGCACCCATCTGCCTGCCACTCTCCAATATCCCCTGTTTAGACATTTGGAGATTTAAGATCTTAAACTTAGAAATATAACAACAATCAAAGCTAAATTGAAGAAAAAAGACATGATCAGATCTCAGACTAACCTGTGTGGAACCATCCATCAAACATGACTTCTTCAGTGAGATCTTCTCGTTTATGGTAACCTGTGAAGAGAGTATTTCCTCGAATACATATTTCTCCACGTGGGGTGCTGGACAGAAGAGCATCGTACCCCATTTCTGGAACTGATTCTAAGCAGACATCAACGTTTGGTACAGGAGGTCCCACAGTTCCAATCATTGCCATATCATTAGGTTGTGCAATGAATGAAGCTGCACAGCTTTCAGTAAGACCTATCACAAAAGGAGAAACCAGGCCGTTCAGTGTTACTATCAGTTTATATTTATTGGTCCAAAGTTTTAAGTCGTATAGTAGCGGCCATATAATGAACTTAAAAGTAGTATCTGTTTACTAATCATGTATGTTCCGAGAACTCAGAACAAAATACTTGAATAGCTACTTCTGGATTTTCTTGTGAATTAATGTTTGCTAGTTCTTTCTTCACTTGGAGAAGACTTAGGACATAGGAGTGGTATTGCTTTGTTCATACATAGCACGGACCAACAAACAGCGTACCATATCCTTGAAGCACATGAGCACATGTCACCACGCGTAGGAATGTTTCAACACTAGGAGCAAGAGGTGCTCCTCCTGAAAGAATTAGACGAAGTTTTCCTCCAAGACCCTCCTTGATCTGAGGACATGAAGATAGCAAAAATATGAGATTGATTAGTTCAAAGTACTAATCCTTTCCAGCACTATAAATCTCTTCAAAACCTCATTTTACCTTACTAAACACTATCTTATCAAAAATGGGGGATGCTTCTTCAAGCCTATACCCGTTGTTCATGTTGCTCAATTTGCTGCGATTCCAAAACACAGGTGAATAATCTTCCAATAAGAGAAAGAAAACAGTCGATAAAATCGTATAGAACTTCAACTTACTAGGAGTAGGCGACATTGAACAACGTACGTTTCAGAGCCCCAGTAGAAGAGATCTTTTCCATCAAACCTGATGTCACACCAGAAATAGTAATCAGGACATCAATGATTAACATATTGTACAATAATGCATTAAGTGTAATAGTAGATCATAACTACTGCTTCTTCGCATGTTTTACTTAGGCCACTTTGTTATGTTTATTAAGTTAGAAGTTAGAACTATGAATATTCCCATATTTTGCCCTTCATAATATCATAACTGTGAATTCTTAAGAAACAGTACGTTTATGATATGATTGTGTAAATTTTTAAACAGTTCAGTAAAGGTTTGTTAACTTTATTTCTTAAATTGATCGATCCCTAGAAAATTATTTTTCTTATTTAGGGACATAGGGAATACTATCCTTTGGTTGTCTATCTACAGATATTTCTGATTCTTACCTGAATATATTCTATCTAACACACGCGGAACAGAACAAAGAATTGTTGGTTTCAGATCTTTGATGTCTTCAGATAGCAGCTTCACATCCTGTATGCAATTAACTAAGAAAGTTGAGTATAACAAAGCTCTGATTTATTGTTGTAGTAGAATGCTTCTTATGGTTTTCACTTACTCCGCGCCAATACCCTATTGAAGCACCAATTGAGATAAACAGTTCCTCTACCACTCGATCAAAGATATGTGCTAGAGGAAGATATGAGAGGTATACATCATCTGGCATAAGCTGTCAAATTTTCCAAAGAAAGGGGGGAAAATGTCAAAAATATGAAAACAGATGAAGTATACATTATCATGATTCCTGATCAGGACAGAAGACTCTGAACTTACCTCTTCATTTATGCTCGTCAATGAGAATTTTATGCCAGATACAACAGTGACAACAGTCTCATTGGAAATCAATACTCCCTTGGGCTCACTGGTTGTACCACTTGTATACATTATTGTGCAAATGTCACTTTTCTTTTTTGCAGGAAGATCAAATTGTTGATTGTTTCCCTGTATGTACATATTTGTGCAGATGGGTGTCAGAAATGTTTTTGCACAATGCATTCATAACCGTATAAATTCAAGCCAAAATAAAAAACTTAGCAGTATGAAGGTACCAGTTGTAGAAATTCATCCCAAGAGTGAATTGTCAAGCCCATTCTTTCAGCTTCTTCCTTTTGGTCGGGTTTCACCTTGCCAAAGCTCACAATTGCTACATAGAAGAAAATATATGTTAGTCAATAATGAGAATTGTAGCTCCCATTCAACAATAAGGAGAGAAACTCAACTTACTTTTCAAGTACTTTCTTGTATTGGGCAACGTCTTGAGAACCTACAAAGAAGGCTAAAGTTATAACCAATGTACTTAAACCGTCACATTCAGATCATCACCGATGCTACGTGAAATTAGGTACTTCTGTCAGACATGGATACATGCCCAAGTGTCAAATTTAGTTATTTTAGAGTACAAATTTCCGTGTTTTGGTCTGGAATGAAGTATCAAGTGTCTATGCTCATATCAAAGTATCGAGGATCTCACTCAGGTACTCGACATAAAGTGATATGATAAAATATTCAAGTGAGTGGCATCCCTAGAACTCTATTACCTCTGAAATCTTCTTTTCTTCTACAAAAGCAATGGACACCTCTGCATGACATATGATGTATTCCACTGCACCAGCACCTGTTAACCAGAAAATCTCAACACAGTCACTCTCTAAGTGGAAACACCTTTTCTATTGGAATATTTTTCTTAGTTGAGGCAGAGAAAGAAGGTACTGACTTCATACCTAGGGAATCATAAAGTGGGACGCAATACAGTCCATGAGCATTACAGGCCTGCAAATCATAACAGCATGAGATACCAACACCATCTTCCAGAACAATATAGAAGGAGCTAGTGATCTGTGATCTTAACTACAAATTTTGTACCTGCATGCTGATGATCCACTTGGGGCAATTAGTACTATAGATACCACATCGTGCTCCCTACAAAATGGAAAAGAAATCCAAGACAGGCCACGTTATTAACCGATCTTGTGCAGATTGTCCTACAGAATGTCATTTGTTCCCTCTGAAACTAACTTGACCTAGAACCAATGCTTTGGTGGAATACTATCAAAGATTTTCTGTTCTAAATAAGAACATGAACATGTACAATGTAATTTAAGAATAGTCCAGCTACTTAGAGTGATGCTCTCCAGCGAACATGCAAAGAGAGGGCAATTTGGTAAGTCAACTTAGTGTGGTGGCTCGACAACAGTTCTTTTGCAATGTTCACTGGAGAACAAGTTATCTATCCAGCATTTTTAGTCCAGGATCAGTGAACTACGCATAATGCCAGAAACACAAAAAGTTAAGATAACAACACTAGCAAAATGTTTGCTAAGAGCTGAAATTCATACTAAACCATGAAATGTTTCATTCAATCAAGTAGTAACTTACTTTACTGATTCCACAACTTCGGATAGATGCTCCAACTTTCATAACAATGTCGTACACCTCCTTGTATGTTAACCAAACATAGTCTCCTACCTATGAATGATCATATAATAAACATCATGTCAACATGTAAGAGTAAGACATCAAAAACAGAAAAGGGGGAAATTTGTATAGCCTAGTTCCTTACTTTGCCATTATCCTCAGTTACACGATATCCAACCATCCGATTCTCTGGGAATTTCTCCACTGAATTTCTGGAGTTGCGAAATATGGACAAACACATCAAATTACATACCATATAGTTCTTTTTTAAAATCATAGTCTAGGAAGGTGAAGCACAAAACTTTTAGATCAAAATATGCCAAATGACCAACTCAACCAAAAGCTTAAGCTTCATAGTCTAGGAAGGTGAAGCACAAAACTTTTAGATCAAAATATGCCAAATGACCAACTCAACCAAAAGCTTAAGCTTCATAGTCTAGGAAGGTGAAGCACAAAACTTTTAGATCAAAATATGCCAAATGACCAACTCAACCAAAAGCTTAAGCTGGTGGTTGAAGCGTAAGGAATAGTTTTATACTCTATCAAAATACTATAAATGGAATAAAAATATGGTTATACCGGAAGATATCCCAGCAAGTTTCCATTCCTGGAAGAAGAGGTGGGAATCCATCTTTGGCAGTAACACTCCTGTAAACTGGTCCAACTGAAGGCCTTCCATCCTTTGCTTCTTTCCCCTTCTCTACCTCCACCACATACTTCTTCTCCGCCATTCTTTTTGCTGATCTTTTCTTCTTTTTTGGTGTCGAAACTCGCTTCGATATCAATCTTTTTTCTCTCCTCCATAACAAGAATGCTCTTATAGATGAACATTACAAGAAAAGTTATTGTTGAGACTTTTAAGAATCTGGAAGTTTTTGGTGGCCAAATTTAACCAAGTTTTTTTTTTGCTTTTACACAAATAATATGAGTGACAAAGCAACCATACCATTGACTAATAATTTTCTCCTTGTTTAGTTTTCTTTCTTAGAAGAGTTTGTCAATATGACATTATACTATAATGAAACTTAGTAGCTACAATTCAAAGATGAATTGTGATTGGTAGGTAGTTATTGATCAACTACTTTATAGAAAAGTATTTTGGATTCTTCTGATGATTTTTTTTTTTCAAATCAAAGGATTTCTGCCGTATTCTCTGCCAAGTCTCTGGATTAGCTTATGTGAACCATCGTAGAAGTAAAGTTTTCATCATGATAGTCACACAAGGAGATATATCAATCTTTGAAGTCTGTGAACTTTGCAAGCTAATATTTTTCTTTACAACACAAGTAAAAAAAAATTCAGTCAAATTGTAGCTTGACTTGGTCGTCAAACCATATAGAGAGGAGTCATATACTCCTTTCGTGATTAATCTACAAACTTTGCTTTACAGTTTTCGCCGTAACCAAGTAAAAAGTGAAAGTAGCAAGTCTTGTATAAAACTATCTTACAATATAACTATGGTAAGACTACCTCATATTGTGCTCTGAAAGGGTCCATTTATAAGTTATAGAGGTTACTTTTTAAGTTAAAAGGGTCACTTTTTAGATAATGGATCACCTTGTACCTTAAAGGGGTGGTCATAAGTGACCCTTTTTTATATATTAAGTTACTCTCATCTTACCACAAATTATAGTAAGGCGGCCTTATATGAAATTCTAACTCTTGATCGATGATCACCAAACAGGGGCTGAAAAATTGTTGGTTGAGAAATGACAATTAGAGGTAGCATCATAATGATATCTTATTTTCTTATAAATGTGTACAAATGTTCAAACCCTTGCTTCATAAACATCTCAACAAACATGAAAAACCAGAGAAAAAGAAAAGATAAAGGTTAGTGAGTAGTACTAGTACAATCAATATTGGAGTTAACAGGAGGGAAATCAATCTCAGCTCTACACATCTTTGGTAGCTGCTGAACTTTGATAGGATCATAGGTAGTATCATCCAATCCTTGCTTAAGGCACTCGCAGATCGCGGTCACAGCTGATCGGCTCTTGCCTAAGCCAGCCACACGGTGGACGCCGCTGCAACAAGCCTCTTCAGGTAAGGCCGCTTGGTCTCTTATGAAATCTGCGCAGGGTGACAGTTCTGTTATTACAGTTCTGCATTTAGTTGACAGTCTTTGGAAGAAGGCAGAACTTGAAGAATACTGTGGCAGCAGTTGTAGAGACAGAATAGTAATAATAACTCTAAGACAGCAAGTTCTTATCTTATGCATTGTTACTGTAACCAGATTTTAATTGTATTTGTTAGTTGTTACTCCTACTTGCTAGTGTAAGTTTAATGAAAAACAATCTGACAGTATATATAATATGATTGTGAGGCAATAAACCTTGGTCTATACGTGTTGGGAAAAAATTGAGTATCATGCATTTGGCATAGGTGTTAGTGTAACGCTTCGGGAGCTCCGAATATACGGTTATAAATTATTTTCATCATATATGTTTTCATTACACCTATGTGTTCACTTTCAATTGAAAACAAACATAGAAGATATAGTTGCAACTACATATTAATCACAGAAAGATATTTGTGTCGCTATTTACCGTCCGTATTTGTGTAAGGGTAGTTTAGGGATGTATAAGAAAAAATACAGACAATTTGTAGTAAATACGGACTGTAAATAGTAAGCCCCAAAGATATCCATCGGTACATCCTAAAAGAATAGGTCAACTTATGTCTCACGATTCCGTCAAAAAAAAAAATTGTCTCATGATGCTTAGCCATACACAAGGGGTACACCGTACACCTATGTCAAATTATCACTATGACCCACGAGAAATGTAGATTCATATTTATCATTGAAAGTTCTCTATGTTTGTTATGTCCCCGCCCTAGTACTTTCCCACCTAGCTTTGCACATATCACAAGACACAAATGAGAGAGAAAAGATGACACCGGGAAATCGAATGTTCCTAAGAAACAGAAAAGAATATGATGCATTTCATAACAAAACCTTGAGTAAGTTTCATGCTACTAGTAATCTTTTGAAAAAAATCAGAACAGGTTTGGATTCTGGCGCAGTGCGCTTGAAATCTATATTGTTTATCAGATAAGGAATAAAATATCCAACTTTGTAGCTAGATCAAATAAGACAATCGATATTCTCAATCCAAGCCAACCTCATATGGTAACTTCTTTTTAGAAAAGATTACAAACATTGTCTTTGTACAGACTCGAACTCGTGACCTCAATTATGGATGAAAGAGACTTATCCACTCAATACTACAATTTCATCGCTTATTTTGTCAAATGTAGAAGTGGTTTTTTAGAAGAAAAAAAAAAGTTATAAAGTGATTTATTGGCTTTTAATGGTAACCAAGTATATAAATTATAGTGATTTGAGTGCATGATATAAATAAAATGATATGAATTATTCCCTTTTTTCACTTGTATTCTCCACCATATTAACAACAAATATAAATTGATCACAGAAATTGTTCATCACTTGCTCAATGTAGCCTTGTCGGACATGTAACAACGCAACTCATTGTTCATCACTTGCTCAATTATAGTTTGTTATAGGATGTGTCATGCTGCTGGACTTAATGTCGTGTCACTTAAAAAAAGTGTCTTGATTTCATCAAATATTCTTGGTCACATCACTTGACTAGTAACTTTTTTTTACTCAACTTTTGATTACTTTTGTAACTATTTATCTACTTTATTTTACTTTTTACCTAAATTTTGTAACTTCGTGTATTTTGTTTTAAAAAAAAATTACAAGATCAATTTTCCTACTCTTATTTTATGTCCATTTAAGTATGAGCTGCGACAGACAGGTAAGGTTGGTTATTTGTAAATAACTCCAAACTTTTGCAAGGTCAATATTAGATGCAGGTGTAAGATTGTACCAAATTCTTTATTTGATTCAAGCGATCAAGTGCAGAAGAGTACTGTCATAAAATGGCTCTCATATACTGTTTTTTGTAGGCTCAATGTCATTTGTTTTATTCATAATTTCGCTTATATTTTTCCCGTTGCATCTTTCACACTGTTAGGCGTCTGATAATCAACATAGAACTTGTTTGAGATCAGAATTCCTAGCAAAGATCATAATAAACTACTGTGTTTATCAAGGAAATTCAAAACAGTAACTGAACCATTATTGAAACACGTAAAATTTGATCTTGTAGCATCTTAATGCTTTATTTCTCCTTATATACTATGCTAATAATAACAGTTTTTGCTGATCTCTTCTGAATGGCTGAGCACTTATTTTTGTAGCAGCTGCAAACTCTGCAAGAAATCATAGACTTAATTAGAAGCGCAAAAGTTCAAGGAACCAAAATCAAACTTCAGAAAGAGATTCAGTAGACTTACTGCAGTTTTGATCTTTCTTATTGGTGTAGCTAGTAGTTCATGGGATTCCCAAAAACAACCCTGCAGAGAAATGATACACTTAGAAACTTCTGACAGTGGAAATAAGAACAGTACAAACGTTATTTGGATAACTTGTTTCCACCGAACAGATAGAAAATTGGTACACAGCCCACACCAAGTAGATTTACCAAAATATCCCTCCGCACATGTTCAGTGGAAAACAGTTTTCCAGATAGCTGGAGCCTAGAAGGAGAGGAGACATAATTATTACTTGGAGCAGTCGGTGCTTTTGGAAATCGGAGGGAGATTGATATTAACTGAACATTGCTTTGGCAGAGCAGCAACAAGGGCAGGATCATAGTTCATATTGGCCAATTTTGTCTTCAAGCAATTGCAAATGGCCATCTTATCGTCATGAGTCTTGGCCAATTCCGCCACGTTCTTAACTCCACCACAACAAATCCCTGAAGGCGAGGGAGAGGTGTGTGAAATGAAGGGTAAGCATGAGGCGACATTTGATATGACAGTCGAGCATGAAGGAGCAGTTTCGGTTGCTTGATCACAAAGGGACGATGGTGCAAATAGCAGGCTAAGTATAGCTAGGTAACTCAGAAACCCAGGGAAAGTTTTTGCCATTTTTAGATGTAATGTAATGTAGTGTAGATAGCAAAAAGGAAGTACTGCAGGAACAATATGTTGTGTTTGCTTGAGAAGCAATGCTGGGTTCTGCTATAAATATATATGTACATGGGGATTAAGATCACAAGAGAAGCTACAATTTCTGCGTGGTAAGAGAGCATTTTTACTGTTACTGGGATATCCCACAAATTATGGTCATGCACTTCGTACAACTTTATTTCTTTACCAACAGAAAACTGCAGCATGTTTGCATTTTGTGAGTAAAACAGATCAATAGATCATAACCGTATATTAAATATATGCACCGCATTTCAACCATTAAAAAGTTTCAAGGAAATAAATTGTCAGAACTCAGAATAAGCACACATGCTAAAATCGTCATCTTTCTTAGCATAGTATTGGTTTATGATTGAAATTGTCAATACACCACCCACTTGATATGGGGAGAATATGGAAATAACTTTGGAAAAATTGACAAGAGCAGGCCCAACTATGGCCACCCTTCCATAATAAATCTCAACTTTCGATTATTCCACACCAATCCCAACTTTGGGGGGTTTTTTACAAAAACGGTCCAAGTGGAAGGGTGACCTCCTTAGCCTGTAAAAAAAAAAATTTAAACCCCTCTCCTTCCTCCGTTTTTCGGTCTTTCTCTCTCCTCCCCTGCCACCAAATCCTCTTCCCCCTCCCTGCCACCCCACAACCCCAACCCCCTTTTTAATTTTCTCCTTCTCCCCACCGCTGTCACCTCCTACCCACTGCGACCCCCAAACTCCACTGCAAGTTTGAAACAACCCACCTCTGCCCCAAACACCACTGAAAAAACCCACCCAATTCACCCACCACCCAACCCAACTCGCCATCCATACCACGGCCCTAACCGCAAAACCCCACACACAACTACTCGAAACCACCCATAAACCACCTTCAAAAACCAAATCCGTCCACCCGGAATCTCCATCCTTTGCAACACAACCATTTGTTTCTCATCCACCCACATCACCACCAACTCCACCATGCTCAAAAAAATTTCTTTAAATCTTAATTTTCTGGTTTGATTTAATTTAATTTACTGTGAATTGGGTTTGAATTCTGATTTTTTTTTTTTTTTAATTATAAGGTTGATAGTGGTGAGGCGTTGTCAAGGTATTTCAATTGCCAAGAACATAAGTGAGGTAAGAGGCAGTGGGGGTGGGGGGTACTTTATAATATCTCCCGGGGGGTCGTTGTGTGTGTGTGTTTTTGAAGGAGGAAGAAGATTGTAGTGGGGGTGGGGGGTAGAGTCGTAGAGAGAGAGGGGGGGGTTGAATTGTTGTTGATGGGGGAAGGGAATAAATTGTTGTTGCTAAACGAAATCAAGGTGCTGCTAAAGAACTTGTAAAAACATTAGAGGATAAACTTGACCCTAAACTGCATATGGCAGTTTGTTGACGTGGTAGGGGTGGTTCGGGCACTAGAGGAGGTTTTGAGGGCGGGGAGGGGGTGACGGGGGCGGGGATGAGGTTTCGAGGGCGCGGGAGGGAGTGGCGGGGTAGTGGAGGAGTTACGATGGCGGGGGGGGGGTGACGGTTGCGGGGAAAGGGTGGCCAGAGGTGGCAAGGGTGGTGGTTTCAAAGGTTTACCGTTGGAGGCAGGTTAGGTGACCTCTTGCAGGACCATTCTAGAAAGCCTCCTCAAAGTTGGGGCTCAGTATGGAATAATCGAAAGTTGGGATCATTATGAAATGGTGGTCATAGTTGGGTCTGCTTTTGTTAATTTTTCCAATAACTTTTTATTACGAACTTTTTGTAAAATCATGGAGGGATTGAGACAATGAGACAACTACGGCGGGTTAGAGGGAGTCGCTGAAGTTATTTGAGACAGGCTAGATAGAAGAGTAGCCCTATTATGAGCCAATAAACAGCACATTTTAGTGATTTTTTAAACTGACAATTCAAGAACTTGAGAGAATGAACTAAGGCAATACAAATACTTTCCTTTTCTCCTTCCCTTTTAATTTGAGCAAATCTACGACAAATTACACAATAATGAAGACAATGCATGGTCTCTAATGTACAACAATTATGACTACTGATATACTCAAGTACATATTAGTAAAAAATCTGAAAATGGATTAATATTTAAAAATTTTACATTTACGTAAATCTAACAAGATTGTAAGTGCAAAGGAAAAAAATACAGAGTAAGACGTACGAATTTTTAAATCTATACAGAAATACACTAGTCAGCTAACTTCTCAAAGATCTCATCTATATGTACACATGTAGACAAACCAAAGTGTCAGTATCTAAATCATTGAACAGATGGAAATCGAGAATCAGACTTGGAGTTGGTACTGCGCTTTACATATGAAGTGCCTGCAGCTGTGGCATCAGCTTGGGAAGAACCAGAGAGAGGCTGAAAGCTTGTGTTACCAACAAACCAGTAGAGTGCCCATTTTAAGTTGCAGAGAGTGTACTTTAGAGCTTTGGTCCAGTTCTCTGGCTTGTTAAAACTTTGTGTTATCGAGTAGGCTTCCACTTTATCATTCTCAATTCTGTGAAATTACGATTGAATAAAAATCCTAACGTCAAATCAACAACACTCCGCCGATAAGATTATTATGCAGAGAAACCACATCGGAATTGATCATGCATAAATTATGCCAATGGATGGGAAAATGCCCAAACATTTGCACCAAATTAAACCTCATTTGTAATAAGATGTTACACAAACAAAAAAAACTGACTCAATTATGGTACGTGCTTAAGAATAATATATCTAACCTTGTCCTCACAATACTCGAGGGAGAAATCTAAATTAAAAACATATAATAAGTAATTTACTCAAATCTACTTGCGAACCAAGCCACGAGTCACAAATTCGAATCTACAACCCCACATCTCTTCAGGCCAAGTTAGAAATTCAAGCAAAAAAAACTCCAACCCAACGTTTATTATCCTGTGATATTTCAAAGATATTGTACAGTGAGGGATAAAAGAGGCATTAAATCTAGTCCATAAGAACCATTAATGAGCAATTAGCAATTACAACAATAAACCTGTATAGATACAAATCTTTTGGTATTACTTGCTGCCTTGCTGGGCAGATCCATTGCAATGCTAATTGCTAAGTATGCATGTACAGAAGATGCAAACAAGAAATGAGCTATAATTAAAAATTTCAAGCTGATATTTACCTATATGGCAGCTTGAAGCATTTATCAGGAGGTACGTTATTCTCCAGATCCTTCATCCGGGCAAACTCTGAGAAATCCTTTAAGCATGTTAAGAACAGTGTCATTGCTTTGTCATAGCGAGTGCTCCAGAACAAGTTTACAGGCCCAAACCTATCCAAGAATTAGAAGTAAGACTCTGTAGCAAACAACTTAATTTGAGATTATGAGATTATAATACCAAACTATATCTCCTACAAGGTTCTCCAGCCACACACACTGTTAACTGTACACATATTTGGCAGCATCTTCTAGTGCTTAGCATAAGAGCCAGACAATGTGTATCCCCTACTGACTCCAACTCTTACATCCCCCCCCTTCTCTTGTTCAGTTAGTGCTTGACTAAAAGTCGTTTTGAAACAACATTTTTACTAGTTTAAGCTCTTAGGGGGAGGGCGGTAAATGTGTGACCAGTCAATCACCCTAGACTTAGACCCCGATCGGCAGGAATTATACATGCTGGGTGCTTGTTGAACAAGAGCCAATTAGTGTTCCCTTTAGTTATATGAAGAAAGCTGAGAGAACAACATAATTGTTAGCCATACACATCTTACTTCCAAAAAGTCAGGTTCTCAATTCATCAAAACATAAATAATGGGAGCTAGAATCACAGACCAAAAACTAAAATATACCAGGTACTGACTCACAACGGAATAGCATAAAAGGGCAGTTTGCTGCTTACAGGTCATAAGTGTTATTACTTGTATCCATAATCCGTGGATAACTTCCCATAGGAAGTATTTTTACCCTGTAACTGAAAATCACCAGGTTAAAGAGAACATGATTGTTACTATACAGATCTGAAAAGACATGCTACAGAGAACACAAAGCCGTTTAAACAGCTCATTAGCATGACAAAGTGAAAGAACATGGCTCCAAAAATTTTGTTAGTTAAGTCATTGAAATTCATAGGTACTATAACACATGGAGTCATAATTTCTAAAAAGCAGTATAAAGCAGGGTGCCAGAGCAAAGAGCCAAAAATAGCTGACATAATTATAGATAACAGAACTACAATATATATAGTACATGCAGGTTTCTAAAAAACAGCCTATTTACTACTCCCTTAGTCTAAATACAACGGTCACATATACAGACATACTATTTCGAGATATCTGCAAAAAATTGCCACCTTTTCTTAAATAGTAAGGTTTTAATATTAAATTTTCAACTACAACCCTACTTAGATTTGACAAATGCAATGAACGTGGGAGTGCTTTGATTAAAGGAAAACAATGGTAGAATACTAGGATCCACAATTGTTGGAACTAGTATCCTGCAAATGACAGTCTAATGAGATGCAATGAAGAAGACGTTGCAGATCACATTGGATATCTCCTCTAATGCATCAAAATTCAAAAGTCAAAATGTTTAAATATACAGCTATTTATCCCTTGCCATTAACATTATCCACTCTTTTGCACCTTTACTGATTAGCATTTAGCAGAAGATTCTGAGATGTATCAGCTACTAACTAATAAGAACATTATCTAGAGGAGGACAAGCACTATCATGTCAATTACTAAGACATGTTAAGCATGATGTTATAAATAATGCTCAATCTCACCTTTTAAAGGAAACTAACTAACATATATAGATAATAGAACATCTGAGAGAATCTAGAAAC